>CM026569.1:8260926-8563949 GCA_015143295.1 Tetracentron sinense
CCATAGCAGGTGTTAGATCCTTGTTCTCTCTCAATGGACTTCGCATTAAATGAACATCTTCCATATCCTGAAATGACACACATATAAATATCAATAACTTGTAATGATAAACATTGAAATAGTTATAATCACAACACTATTAGAGATGTATGTGGTAGACAAGATAAATCTCTCTAATGAAGCTAGCATAACTAGCTACATAGGTAGCCCATGATCCTACATTTTTGATTAGTTGCATCATGAGCAATCATCAGTTTAACAAAATTTGAGCGTCTGACTAATTGTTTGATCTTGTGTAATCATCAGTTTAACAAAATCTGATTGACACACTATGTTGGTTCATTCTACTAATGTGGATTATGCATGTATGCAGTTTGGGCATTACAGGAACATCCAACAAAGTGCCGATCCAGCTAAAAGAGAAAAGCAGAGGTACTTCCTTTTTATTCATTTATCAGTTTTCTCATCTGTCCACTATTTTCTATTGTTCAAGATTCTTTCTTTTAAAAAAAAAAAAAATTCTTTATTTTTGGGTATATTTTTGTTATGCTGAATTTTGATTTTTCAGGATTTGTTTTCATGCACGATTCCTTTCTCTTGGATGTCGTGTACTTATGTCATCTGGGTTTGATTAAGATTCATTTTTGCAAGCTGTTTTCGGATTTGAATGAGTAGTCTTTGAGTTTCTTTGTTTTTTTTGTTGGCTGCAATGAAATTGTTGGAGCCTTTCTTACTTTTATTTTCAGAGAATTAAGGTGAGATCAATCATGTCTTATAATTTTTTTTGGGAGGGAAATGCTGATCATGTTCTCTGTGAGTAATTAAGTTCATTGCTCAATTTTGATTCATATAATTTGTTTTTTCTATGTATTAGAGATTTAATAGGTAATTTTGTCAACATATCACATTCACCTAGAACCCATACTTTGCTCCATGTTTGTTTGAAATGGGTTGATTGTTAGAGCTAAACCTGGAAAGCTAAACTGGACATTTTCAACAAGTAGTTCGTTCAATGTAAGATGCACAACATTTTAGGAACTTTAGATAAATGGTTACTTAAAAGTAACTGGGGCAAGATTATGATCATTTGTATTCTCTTTTACTTCTAATCTGCAATCTGCTTTACTAACAAGAGGAGACTATAAATGATTATAGAAGGGGTCATAGGATAGCCTTGAAGCATTTACTAACAAGAGGAAACTATAGCATATGAGTTTTTTCTTTAATTATACAGTGAAACTCTTTGAAGCATTTAACCAAACAACTTAGATATAAAGAAGGGATAGTAACTTTCAAGCCTTAACTGCATTTCAGTTGCACCAAAAGAGGGCTGGAAGAAGAAGTTGGAATGCAGGAGGAAAAAATAAGAACAAAGAAGAAGCTTACCGGCGGTGGCGGAAGCAGGCAATGAGAGGAGGCAGCCATGATAATTGCAGACTTGCAGTGGCCACGTGAGAGAGACAAAATGGGAGTTACAGGGGTTTGAGAGGAAACCCCCTGTTCTACCAACCTTCTTTTCTTCCGACTCTTCATCTCCCACATGATCCTGCACGAGAGCATAACCGGCTACATAGGTAGCCCATTTTCGGGAACCAAGTGGCCCAATGGAGAATGCCCTTCGGTTTCCTACCATACCCGTGGGTACGCTGATCGGTACTCATAGATAAACTCTAAGGATGAGTGAATCTTAATCACAATTAATGAGTGTTAACTAACATAAAGTTATTTTTCTAAAAATCAAGGTTAGATGGAAGAACCCTAAGGATGAGTGAATCTTAACCACAGTTAATGAGAGTTAAAAAAGACACGTGGCATCCCGTGGAGGCGTGCGTGTTCTGCTAGACGGAACACGCCCGCGCAAACAATCATTCTCCATAAACTTAATATATATTTATTTACTATTGAATTAAGCTCTAAATGTTATTTTGGTTTAAATTAAAAATATTTATTTTTAGGAAATAGTCACCTCCTCAGTGGTGACGTGAGGAGGGGCATCTCGGCTCCACTTTCTTGTCATGTGTCCCCTTCTAACTCTATTTAACTGTGGTTAAGATTCATCCATCTATCTTTACTATTTAAAAAAATAAAATAAAATAAATTTAATTAAAGGGTTTAAAAAACTAATTCGAATTAATGAGAGTTGAAGGGTCGACTATGTGAATAAGAGGAGGAATCGAGGAGGGGACTATTGCTCTTATTTTAAATAAGCTTGAGAGGATTTTTTTTTTCTTTTTTAACCCAATACTAAAATGGATGGGTACATCTTTTGGCTCTGGGTTGGCACCCAAAGATCTCGAAACCGTTCATCTGCCGCCAACTCTAGCATAATTGTCTTGCCGCCAACTCTAGCACAATTATCTTAAATAATTTAACACACTAATTCACTATTTTTCAACCAAAAAAACAAATGGAAGGTGATTTAAAACTCTCGAAAGTATAGGAGTGTTACTCACCTATAACCTTCCGACGGTTGGTGTTACCCAATTAGTCTCACTAGTAAGTAATGGCTAGGCTTGTGATTACTTAAAAGAGTTCGGATTGCCGCTTTGTGCCTTGCAAAGGAGGCCTCACTTTCAACAGGACTAAATTGGGAATAGAAAAGGATGGGTCCTATTTTTTACGAGTCAGTCTTCGGGTACTCTCAATTATACTCTCAAATACACTCCCTAATCCTATCTGTTTATAACCAATCACTAATGGTCAAGATTTCAGTTGGCTTATTTTGTCTTTTCTATTGCCACATCAGTTGGAATCCTAACCATTTAATAATTGAGATAAACGGTTAGGATTAGGGAATATATATGGGAGTACACTTTGGGAGTATCCCTAGACTGATTCATTTTTTATAAGACACAAAAGGGCAACAGCGTGCCCCGTTGTCCATCCTAACTCCTTAAAAGCTTATTCTTTTCCCCTTAAGTCGCACCCTTTGAGAACTGGCGTTGTGTTTATCCTTAATTTTTTTTTAAAAATCACTTTCTCAAAAAAAAAAAAAAAAAATGACGAGTGTCATTATTTTATCCATACTTTTCATTTTTTTTTTGGCTTTGGTGTCATTGTCCATACTCTACTTTAACCGGTCATAACTTTTGCCAAAGATTAAGCAAAAAGTTTAAATACAAACTAAAGCTCTCTTGCTTGATAGTGAACCGGAGGTTCCCAAATTATGCCTTATAATAGGGGTAATTTGGAAATTATAACTGAAAAGCCCTGTCAGGACATATTTTGGTGGACTCCCTCAAAATATGACTTATTATAGGGCTAATTTATGAATTATAATTGAAATGCCACTATCAAGACATGGTTTGGGGGAGTGTTAAGCTGCTACTCCCTCGCCCTTTTGTACCCCTCTTCCTTTTAGGTGGGTGCAGATTAACTTATATGGAGCATCTAAAGAAGAGGGAAGGGTGGCTGGTTTAGGAGACATTGCCCTGGACCATCGTGGGTGCATTTCCGGGAGATTTGTTCAGGCTCTGCACTAGGGTTCTCTGCTGGTTGCAGAGGCTTTGGCTCTTCGATTTGCTATCGGCTTTGCTATCTTCAGGGGTTGGAATGTTGTGGTATTTGCAACAGATTCTCAAGTACATTTACCCTATGTTTGGTTGTTAGAGAAAATAAGTAAAAACATGGAAAAGAAAAGGAAATTAGACAAAACCCAACTAAAAATTGTATTAAAAATCCAAAATTTTCTTTTTTTTTCCATGTTTTCATCAATTTTCTCGGCAACCAAACATAGCATTAGGGTGTTGTGGTGTTAACTCTTCCAATGTGCAATGGGCGAGCTATAGTGTTGGACATCAAAGTGGAGTTAGCCAAGCTAGTGGTTTTTAAATTGATTTTTGCATCAAAATCGACAAATGGTTTTGCTCATCGCTTTGCTTCTTTTGGGGCTTCATTAAGATATCAAGACTCTTTTCAGGGTTTGGAATTAAGTCCCCAAGAGTGTAGGAGGATTCTATCCAAGTGTGGACATCCGTTTTTCAAGAGGGGAAAAAAAAAAATTAAGCTGCTACTTGCTCCTCTCATTGGTGAAACATGTGTTCCTTTCAACTATGATAAACTCCTTTTGACTATGGTTAATATTTGTAATCATATTTTTTTTTTGTAAGAACCTAAGTTAAAGATAATAATTCTAAGGGTGGTTAGAGAATATCTTAAGCATAGTTAGAAGAAGTTAAAAAGGGATACGTGCCGATGATAGTGGTGAGACGCAGATTATTTTTCGTTCTCATTTTGGAGAGCTTTGGTATCCTCTTAAATCAGAGCATATATGTAATTATTTTTTTTTGTCTGTGCCTATATTGAAGTTAAACTCTTCAATAAAATAAGTATCTCATATTTTAACCTTTTGCAAAAATAACAAATTAAAGTGATAACAAAGGTCAATGCGAAAGTATAAGAGACTGGATCCTATCCAATTGCGATTGAACTCTCACACTTACAAAGCCCTTTCCACACTTGTTAATAAGTTTTAAGGTTAAAGAATTTTTTTCTAAAAGCTAAGTTTTTTTTTGTTTTAATAATGATGCCAAGGTTAGATTATTGAAACCTCAAAGTTAGTGAATCTTAAACCACAATTAATGAGTTTTAAAAAGGACACGTGGTTACGTATGGACAGGGGGTGGAGCTAGGATTTTCTTGCAGGGGCTAACAATGTGGATGTGGGGGTTTGGGGCCGTAGCCCCTGATTTTTTGTCAAGTTTGTGCGTCATCGTGTATGTTTGTAATTGCCTATGCCCTCTTAAATTAAATAATATAAGAATAAATTTAACTCATTTTTTCTCTCAATGGTTTGGGGGCTTTAACAACTATGCACCTGCCTCCGCTCCTACTCTCAGCTATGCTCCAGCTGATACAATACAAATTGAATTAGTCTAGGGATACTCCCAAAGTGTACTTCCATATAAACTCTCAAACCCTAACCGTTTATCTCAATTATTAAATGGTTAGGATTTAAGCCAACTCAAATCTTGATCCCTAGTGATTGATTATAAACGGTTAGGATTAGGGAGTATATTTGAAAGTATATATGGGAGTATCCATAGATTGACTCATACAATTTTTTTTTTCAAAAGTTGAGGGAGGGGGCTGAATAGGCCAATCAAAAAAGCCTTAGTCAAATGGTACCCGGCCCTTCTTTGGCCCTTGGGCTGGGTAGGGCCCAAAACCAAGAAGCCCTTCTTCAATAGAGCTAGGCTAGGGCTGATCCCTGCCCGGCCTGCCCTCCCTTCTTTAAGAATACTTAATTTAAGTTTTAAAATTATTAATATAACCCCCATTAATGATATTAACATGGGGTATATTCATAAATTTATAACCAAACCTCTTTATATACCAATTTTTCTTTAAAGTTATCACAAAATTTTTCACGAGTTCAATATGTTGTATGATTGTATCACCTATTTGAATGGTTTTCTTGAACAAAATTTCGCTCTCTTTCGACTCTTTGGCTCGACCCAGCCCTAACCCTTAAAGACAGAGCTAGGGCCGCCCAATCAACCCCGACTCTTGTAGGGTTAGGACTGGGCTAGAGCCTTACTCTTATAGGAAAGGGTAGGGCTAGGATTGACCCGACCCTTTGACAACCCTAGGGTTGAAGCCTCCGGTTCCATGTGGCTACGCCCCTTCCTATGGGTAATCCCAACTCGAGCTATAAAAGATGTCCCAGCCATTTAAGGAGATTACTTCTTAGCATGGGTTACAATACAATTTCATGACCTACACATACATGCATTATTCTGGGCATGCATGCATCATGGCATTAAGTCATTACATTATCAATGGAACGTCCTTTTGACCAGGCAGGTCACATGGCCGGTTCCAGTTCACCACATCAAACGGTCCAGATTAAAAACCTACTAACGCATCAAAGACCAACAACCCTCCGATCTGTCTCATATCCAACTTAAATTGCCGGCCTTTATTATTGTTTTGGCCACTTAGACGACCGACCACTAAACCTAAGTTGACCTGTCATTGCTCTCACCATGTCTCCTCCTCCTCTATAAAAACTAGCCGTTTGATCATCAGATTCAAAAATCCATCAAAACCCATTCAACCAAAGAGAAGAAAAACAGAAAAAAACTCAATACCAGCTTCCAACAATGGCGAAAGAAGGTCCAGGACTTGATATTACAGAGCTGAGACTGGGTCTCCCTGGTAGTAGTAGTCCTTCAATGGACAAAAATGATAAGAAGAGGGTGTTTTCGGGGATCGCCAACAACGAAAACAGCTCGAGCAGTGAACAGAAAACCCAAACCAAGAATCAAATTGTGGGGTGGCCGCCGGTCTGTTCATATCGAAAGAACAGTTTCAAAGAGAAAGAAGGCGTTGAGAGTTCGAAATTTTACGTGAAAGTTAGCATGGATGGTGCACCTTTTCTTCGTAAGATCGATTTGAACACTCACAAAGGGTACTCAGATCTTGCTGTCTCATTCGAAAAGCTCTTCGGTTGTTTCGGCATCGGTGAGTTTCTGATTTCTCTCTTTTTTCCGCTTTATTTTGATTATTTCTAACAAAAAAAACAGTAACCCATGACGAGATTAACTATGAACATGAGCTCTAGTTGAAGAGATCACAGGAGCAACCCAAAAATGCCTTTACAAGATAGTTTGGAAATTTAAACAAAAAGTTAAAATTGACAAAAATATCCTTCTTATATATTTGTGATTACCAAACTATTAGCATATATTGGGTTGCTCCCGTTATCTTTTCAACCAGTTTTTGTTCATAATTAATCTCGACCATGATTTAGTTTAGAGTTTAAAACGAAATTGAGCTCAGGTTCAAGAGATAACTGAAGCTCCCTAAAACAAGTTTTGTTTTCAGTGGTTTTGGTAAATACTGAAAGAGTTTAACTACAAACATGAGTTGGATTAGAGATCCTCAAAATATGCCTTATTTTAGGGGTAAGATTAGAGTTATAAATATAAATTGGGGGTAATATTTTGAACCAGAACTCCTAAATAATTAAAAACATTTCTTTCCATATAATTTAAATATAAACAAAGCTTTGGTTCAATAGATAAGAGGTCCCTAAAATGTCTGGTGATTGGGATAATTTGAGAATTATAAAATTATTAAAAGGCGTTTATGTGAAAATATTTGAATGTAATTTCTAAATTATCCCTATTGGCTTAATTTAGGGAGTTCCACTTAACTCTTTAGTTTATTATTAGAAGCTCTAAAGTAAGCATTTGGTGCTCCCTAGCTAGTGACAACTAGCCATGTAGAAGAAAAGGAGAGAGGAACAATCTTCTTTGCTTTCTAGTAATTTAAAGTGTAAGTAAATCTAGGTAAAGTATACCCTTAAATTATAAC
Source organism: Tetracentron sinense (assembly GCA_015143295.1). Taxonomy (NCBI): domain Eukaryota; kingdom Viridiplantae; phylum Streptophyta; class Magnoliopsida; order Trochodendrales; family Trochodendraceae; genus Tetracentron; species Tetracentron sinense. The sequence goes on from CM026569.1 coordinate 8,268,247, forward strand.
CCTTTCATTCAATTATTAAAAAATCAAGATTAGAGTCGACGTGGCATTAAAAAAAGAGAAAATAAGTCAAGTCTCAAATCCTGACATTTCTGTTAGACACAAATAAAACACCTACACTATACTTACCCAACAACACTTATGCTATGTTTGGTTGATGAGAAAATCAGGAAAACATGGAAAAGAAACGAAATTATAGATTTAATAAAATTTTGTTATGTTTTGTTCAATTTTCTTTCTTTCCCATCTTTTTCCTTATTTTCTCGGCAACAAAGTATATATATCTAATAATAGATATTTGTTTTTTTTTTAAATTCCGTTTACCTAAGAATGCTCTACTTTTAATTTTTTCGCATAAATGTAGTATATAGAATTACCTCTATTCCAGTTGTTGGAGGCGCCGAGTCCAGCCTTCAATCCTCCGCTTTCAAAGGCAACAATCTAAATTAAGCTTTTATTGAAGCTAGATTTTTCAAAGACACGAGCTCAATCAAACTTTGTTCATTCCAATTGACCGACTCTCTGGTTTTGACATGGTTTTTCGAAATATATATCAATACATAAGTATTATATATTATATAGTGTTGATAATAATATTTATTTAAAATATTAATTTTTAACCCTTTGTAAATAATACTTAATCACTGTTACTTTAGATCACAAGTTTTGAGAAATAACAAAAGAGTGAGAAATTATGCACAAATTCTCTCTTAAAAGTGGAACTTTCCTTCAAATCTTTCATTATGTATGAATGGATTATTTTGTCTAATTTCTTATATTCCTCATAATAAATCTTTTATTTAAATTATTTACATTCACCCAATAACTTTAGATTTGCATAAAGCTTGAGACAACCCAAGCTTTGGTTCGTCTTGAATCCTTTGAGCGTGTCAGTTGTTCAAGTTTAGCTCTAACTGCACATTGGATTCCCGAGGTCCAAGTTTCAGTGGCTTTAACGCTCTCATTGTTCAAGTCCTTGTGATTGTAGTAATTTAGCTTCAACCGCAAGTCATTAATAAAGTCTAGTTTTATTACTCATAACCTTGATGTGCCAAGAATTCATACGGTATGTTCTTCGATTCTTTGCTTAATGCATTTTTTGTACCCTTCTGTGGCTCTGTCTCTCAATCTCTAGGCTTTTCTTTGTCCTTTGATTCCATTTAAGATAACTGGTGAGAAATCAGTTTGGGTAGTAGAGAATTGATAAGAGATTGCATTTTCTCTCTAGGTATTACCCAAAGCGTATAGACCAGAAGAACACCCACCAAAGCAGACCAAATTCAGAGGGTTTATAGTGGGTTAGGTTTCTTTATTTCTGGTTGTGTCAATTATATATTTAGTTGTCTTTTTTGTCCTCATTGTTGGGTTTGTGGTGTTAAGATGACGGTGTAAAAATTGCTTTGTTTCTTTATTTGTGTTAGATAAAGAAAAGTAAAAATTAATGGTAGAGAGGGGGTGTGTCAGTCACCTCCCCCAGGTAAGAATTCCATTGTTTAGGAAGAAGACGTAAATTCTTTTTTTTCGTCATGTGAGAACTGTGTAGTATTCTATCAGTTTAGAAAAATTATGTGTTGGAGTTGATTTTTCTGGTCTTTTAAAAAATACCAATAAGAGGGTAATGTGGTCGCTGGCTCTGCCCTGTTGTCCAAACCCACCTCCTTAGTAAAGTCATATCAGCCCGCAAAGGGCCTAAACTGCCTAGCCCAGCCCGGCCGCTTGTTTAGGGTTTGGGCTGAGAACAATAAGGAATACATACATAACATTTTTTTCCCAACCACTACGCTTTTTCAACCATGCTCAATCCTCCTCCTTTTCAAGGTTGGGAATGGTTGAGTTCAAAATACCACTTTGATTAATAACTAAGGCTTTACTAACAGAAATACTTTATGTATTAGTCATGTGTTTTTATTTCATTTAATTTTGAGGGGTAGACGTATTTTATCCTTGATATGCATTTAGATACTTCTCGATGGTGTGTTTCATTACAAGGATAGATGATCTGATTGATCTTACCTGTCTTGGAAAATGAGATACTCGTCTCATTTTCCTTTAATGCCCTTGCACCTCAAATATCACCCATAAGAGTGTTCAGGAGAACGCCTACCCCAACCCCTAAATAGTCCCTAACAAGCAAACATTTAGTAAGCTGGCTCTGAGAGCTTGTCCCGGACCAAAAAAAAAATCATATTAAGTCATTGAACTATGGCAAGACAAAGACTATTAATGGACGTGTATTTATAAAAACAATATATTTATATATATATATATAGTGTATGAGGCGCCCGGCAGGCCCCATAAAAAAGGGGGTTGGGGGGGTTGGGGGGGGGGGTTGCCAAAGCTCAGCCTCATATAGCTTGCCACTAATTCTTTAGGGCCCACCAGGCTTGTAAGTAGGCTTTATAGATGAAAAATGCCCTCATTTTGTGTGCATATCTATATCTATATATAAATCTTATATTTTAATATTTTATTATTTACCTACTTTATAATAATCATTAGTTGTAATAACACGGAGTAGAACTCTTACAAGACATCACGCATTGAAATGAATCCCCCGCCTCTCCTTCATAAGAAGGCACCCCTACTATTGAGCAAGTGACGGGATGTTTTTTAAAAAAATAATGTAAGAGATGTATTATTGTCATTTTGAAATATAGTTTTGTAGAGACATATTTTACACTTAAACAAGAGTAATGTCTATAGGTATTCCTAACTATACTCACAAACCGAATCCTTTCAATCAAATATCAAGGGTCAAGATTAGAATTGATGTGAGACTTTAGAAAATGATAAAATAAGCCAATCTAACCTTAATCCTTAAATATTTGAATTAAAGGCTAGGAATTCGGAGCATATTGAAAGTATTCATAAATTGATTCTTAATTTTTTTTTTTTAAAATATAAGTAGAGAGTGAAATTTTTGTCATTTAAAAAAAATATATACGCGCGGATTCTAAAAAAATAAATGTGGAAGAGGTTTTTTTTGTCATTTTTTTTAAAATATAAGAGAGATTTCAAATAGGGATAGCTTTATCACGGCCTCATGACTTTTGCTACACTTTTGCTACAACAGGCATGTGAGGAGATCTCTTTTCAACATGTTAGCCGGAATGCGAGCTCTTTGGCACATGATTTTGCCCAGAAAAGCTCTAAAATTAGAGCATCCTTATTTCTGTAAAGCACTTAGCGTCCCATTGGGTCCTCTGATATGTGCCTTCCAATTTAGTAATGGAAAAAGTTGCCTTTAAGAGTGAGCGCCAATCAATAATTTCGGTTGAGAAAAGAAAACTCACCCTAACCCAACCCGAGATCTTGAGGTTGATTCCTAGGCTCCCTCAATATCCGTTGCATGCGGTGGGGTATTCCCTATGCAACATGTGGGACTAGTCTGATTCTTTAAGACTCAAGATATCCACGCCAAAAAAAAAAAAAAAAAACTCACTCTAAAACTAGTCTCATGGCCCGACCTCGAGGGCAAATCCTTGGGTTGGCGTCTAATACTGCAACTTAGTATTGGGTGACATGTCCCCATTTAACTCGGCATGTCTCTATACCCTTTTAACACGCTTAAACTGTGGTTAAGTTTCACTAAATTTTAAGGTCAAGCCATTTAACCTGGTTTTTAGAAAAAAAAATTAATTTTTTAACACCCTAGGTTAGTGAATCTTAAACACGGTTAGTAAAAACATTTTTAAATGGCAAACCCTAAGGTTTGATGAATCTTAACCATAGTAAAAGGTATACAATTGTCTTTTAATATATTTTTTTTTAAATTTAAATTGCTTAACCCTAAGATGGGTGAAACTTAACCACAATTCAAGGGTTTTAAATGGGTAGAGACGTGGCAAGTTAAAAGGGAGGACACGTTGCCTAATACAGAGTACAAATCCTCTGGTTGGCGCCTAATACCGTAACCTCTGGTTGGTGCCTAATGCTATAACTTGGTATTAGGCGATGTGTCCCCGGTTTTTAACTCGCCACGTCTCCACCCTTGAACTATAGTTAAGTTTCACCTAACCTAGTGTTAAGTCATTTAACCTTGGTTTTTAGAAAAAAAATAAAAAAATTTGTAACACCCTAGGTTAGTGAATCTTAACCCCAGATAAAGGCTGTTAAATTGTCTAATAATTTTTTTAAAACCATTTTTAATGGCTTAACTCTACGGGTGAGTGAAACTTAACCACAATTCCAGGGTTTATATGGTAGAGATGTGGCGAGTTCAAAGGGGGGACACGGCGCCTAATACCAAGTTACAATATTAGGCGCCGACCAGAGGATTTACATTCGGTTGATCCTTTCTAAGAGCGAGAGGTTAGTATTCTTATAATATAAAATAAAATTATAAGAATTTTATTCAAATAAATATCCATTTTACCATTAAGACAGAATAGTTGTACCTTATTTTTGGGCTTGTAGGCATCATTTACCTAAGTTAATAGGTTTGGTTAATGGCCTCCTCATAAGTACTAGGTTCCTGAATCTCAACATCCTCTGCCACACTAAGAGCATATATAACCATATCTTAGAGGTGGGCTTAAATTGTCTCTTCTGTCTGTCCCTAGTAAGAGTTGATGATGGTTATTGAAAAGCTTGACTTGTGAAATTTGAATTTAAGAACGTTGTTCATAATTCAATAAAATAATGACGCGTGGCTCAAAGGACGTTCTAACATATTACACATACTAAAATCCTGTTTGAGAATTGATTAAAAGAATTCCATGTTTATCTGATAATGATGATTCTGGCGATTAATGATCAATGATTTTAAGCTCTCATGCTTTTAGTTCATAAAAAGGATTTTTTGCCATTAATGACAATTTTATCCTTATGTCATTATTAGTTGAAACTATTGTGCCTCTCACGCTATTGACACAAATTCAGGCTCTAACGCCTTTGGATATTGTTTCAGGCTTTAACGCCTTGGATATTGTTTCAGGCTCTAACGCCTTCGGATATCATTTCAAGTTCTAACGCCTTTGGATATGGTTTCAAGCTCTAAACGCCTTTGGATGCTGTTTCAGGCTTAAATGCCTTTGATGTTGATTCAGGCTTCAACGCCTTCAGATATCCTATATGGTTTCAGTGCCTCGTTCTGACTTTCAACGCCTTTCTCATAATGATGGGCGTGGGGTGAACGGTATGGATTAGTACCTCCCCGTGGGAATGAGTGTGGGCTGTTTCCCCTCATCACCTATTCCAGTGGAGCATGGATTACTTCCTGGGCTGACAGTCAGGGAGAAAGCATTGAGGATGGATTTTTTTTTCCTCAGTTTCTCTTAAGGCCTGACGGGAAGGGTGTCCTCGTCCAACACCTATGATTTCCCTATTGGACCTGAGTTACGGGAATGGTGTCCTCGTCCAACACCTATGATTTCCCTATGGACTTGAGTTACAGGAAGGGTGTCCTCGTCCAACACCTATGATTTCCCTATTGGACTTGAGTTACAGGAAGGGTGTCCTCGTCCAACACCTATGATTTCCTTATTGGACCTGAGCTACGGGAAGGGTGTCCTCGTCCAACACCTATGATTTCCCTATTGGACTTGAGATGATTATTAGATGATTATTATCATCGTTATTATTATTATTATCATGATTATTACTCTAGAGGAGTGTTGCTGTCTGAACACTGATATATTACCTCAGTAGGACAGTACACCATGAAAGCGTATGACCCGCTTTCACGATGTAGTTACCAATTACTTTTGGGGGAGGATGATGAGTTGTGGTTTGGAGGGCTTAGATGGAATTCGTTAAAAGATGGATATTGAGAATACCGCTTTTAACCTTTGAAGAATATATCTGAAAGCTTTGGTCATAAAAGCTTAAAGGAGGTATGGTGACAAAACGCCTTTATCTTGATGGAATCCAATATTTTCTCTCTAAAAGTCAGTTACAAAAACGGTTATGACAGCTGTACAAGTTGGTTACAATTTTGATAAATCACCTATAAATAGAGGTGACCCCTCCTTGAGAAAAAAAAAAATTCTGGGAGGGAGATTCTTCGAGAGAGATTTTCCTAATTCCGAGAAGAGTTCCTAAAAAAAAAAACAAATCAGTTTCCAAGCAGAATTTACAAAGAGAGAAAGTAAAGGATTCATCAAGAAAAAAAGCATTCTGTTACCATTTTTCTTCATCGTTCTTTCTTCTCTCCCTCTGAATCATTTCCTTCTTTTTCCCCTTTTCTTTCTTGTGATCTCTGAATCATTTCCTTCTTTTTCCCCTTTTCTTTCTTGTGATCTCTGAATCATTTCTCCCAAAAATAACTCAATTTAGAACGGTCTGGATATCAGATTTAGGCTAGATTGAGGTTGCAGTAAACCCCATTTCTTCAAAAATCAAAACACCCCTCTACATTTGGCGACTCTGCTGGGGATTTCTGTAACAATTTTTTGAGAGAAAATGGTGACTAAAAGAGGTGCTTCGTCCCAAGCACATGTTGTTCAAGAAGAAAATAGGGAAGAATCTCATACTTCCAGAGTGGAAGTTCCAGATCTTTATGCTGTTCTTGGACCTTTTCTTGCTCAGTTTCAGGCAACCCAAGTACAGATGCAAGCTCAGATGCAGGCTATCCAAACTCAGGTAGCAGCTCAGATAGCAGCATCAGAAAAACAAATGCAGAAGTTTTTTAAGAAAGCCCATCGTGAAGAGAATGTTCACAATCCAGAGAGGTCGCAGGAGCGTACACTTTCTCCGTCTCAGCATGACGAAGAAAATGACGTGCACAATAATCCTCCCAGGAAAGATCCTATTCCTTCTTCTCCACCCTGCAATCATCATGAGCAAGAAGGGAGGCATTCCTCATATATGACAGCCGAGGATTTCTCTGAAATGTTTGAAAAGGAGCAAGCAAAACGCTCTGGACTTTCGAATGCTTTCGATGCTAGACCTCCCTTTTCAGCAAGAATCATGAGAATGGAATATCCAATAGGATATATCACGCCCCAATTCACTCTTTACAATGGAAGAACTGGAAATGCTCGAGAGCATGTGATGCGCTTCACTGATGCATTAAGCAGATATGCTAACAATGAAGAGCTTCGTCTCCGCGAATTTGCCAAATCTTTGACTGATCGTGCCTTCACTTGGTATACAACTTTGGCTCCAAACTCTATTCACTCTTGGGAAGAAATGGTCACTATCTTTTCCAAGAAATTCTTCTCTGTAGAAGACCGTGTTACTCTCAATACCTTGTCGAAAGAGCGGCAAAAACCTAATGAAGATCTGACACAATATGTTCGCCGCTTTCGATATTTGGTTTTAGATTGTCATGAACCAACAACTGAGGAGCAACTTGTACAAATATGCGTTGATGGAACATCAAAAGAATACAGAGCTTATTTGGAGGTAGCTACCATCCCTTCTTTTGAAAAGCTTTATGATGTTTCTCAAAGGCTCAACACAGTCATATCAAGAGCAACCCTACCAAGGTACGAAGATAGATATGGTAGGAGGGATAAGAGAGAATCAGCAATGGCGGCAGAAAATTCTGGAAGGCGGCCGTTTCAGAAAAATACCTCTTATCAGTCTGACAAAAAACCAAAGTACAACCCAGAAAGCATTCCACCGCCTTTTCCCTGCAGCATGGCCGAAGTACTACGAATTGTGGAAGTATGGATTGCTGATGGCGTTTTGTACTTACCATCACCATTCCAAAAGCCTACAGAAGAAGACAAACGAAGCAGCAAATACTGTGTGTATCACCAAACCATACGCCATTCAACAAAAGATTGTTTCTCTCTAAGGCGGATTTTTAATGACAAAATAGCCGCTGGACACCTGAAAATTTCAACTACTCCTGAAGGATCTGTCCATCAGGATCCTTTGCCTAATCATAAAGTGAAGGATGTGGTTGCTATGGTCTGTCATAATTCAGCAATTGAAGAAGAAATTATCCTTAATGATCAGTCAGCAATAGAAACTCTTTCACAGAGTTCAAAGTTTAAAAACTTCTTTGACCAGATGCATTTCTCAAAAGCGGCAAGAATAGCTGCAACAGCGGCTTTGACAACAGTTGCAGAAGCTCATTCAGAACATTGTTTTCTTGCCTATTCTGCTACAAGAAAAGCAATGCCGGAAATTCAAGATGTGAGTTTCACTACTGATGATATGAAAGCTTCATCGATAGCTCACAACAAGCCTTTGTATGTTACAGCTTTAATAAACTCTATTGAAGCAAAAAGAGCACTGATAGACCCTGGGTCTTCCTTAAACCTTATCCCGTTATCAACAGCAATAGCAATGGGATTAGATCCTTCAAAAATTTCAAAACAGCCAATAGAAATATCAGGATTTGGAGGACAGTGCCAGAACACTATTGGCTATGCTACTATTAATCTTCAAGTGGGGCCAATAAATTCAGCAATAAGAGTCCATGTTATTGAAGCCAATGTAAGCTATCATATTCTTCTTGGCCGCCCTTGGATTCACAAGTTCCAGCTAATACCATCAACATTTCATCAATGTGTTAAAGGAATATACAAAGGGAAAGTCATCAGAATACTAGCAACTGCCACACCATTTGATAAAGCCGAAGCTCATATTTCAGAGGCATTGTTTTATGATGAGTTGGCTGAAGAAGGTGAGACCGCTTTTGAAAAGGCTAAAGGAGTTATGCCACCATCATCCACTATTTTAACGTCATCAGAAATTTCAAAGGCCTCAAAAAGACCCCGAGACGAAAGTGTGAAAACAGAAATTCTAAGGGGGAATGCTATCAAAGAATCAAGAACTGGGGGCTGTAAGAGAGTGGTGCAACCAGATGGAAGGGTTGTATATATCTTATGACAATCAAAGGAAACTGATTCATCAAAAGAAAATCAGACTCCCGTGATGGATCAAATATTTCAAACAGAAGAAACAAGCAAAATTGAGGAAGCACCAGAACAGATGCAGGATGGTGTAAAAGCGGTACAAGAATGTCTTGAAGAAATAAACATTGCAGAAAATCTATCAGAAAAGCGTCCGGTACTCATCAGTTCCAAGTTGGCCCCGAGAGAAAAAGAAGAATTAGTACATTTGCTCAAAGAGTACCGAGATATTTTTGCATGGAATTATGAAGAAATGCCAGGGTTGGATCCTACATTAGTCACACATAAATTGAATATTGAGCCAGGATATGTACCAATGAAGCAAATGCTAAGAAAATTCAGACCAGATATTGAAGATCAAATCAAAATAGAAGTTGAAAAGCTTTTAAAAGCAGGTTTTATCAAGCCAATTCAACATCCAACTTGGTTAGCCAATATTGTACCAGTCAAAAAGAAGAATGGGCAAATCCGTTGCTGTGTTGATTTCCGGGATTTAAACAAGGCATGCCCAAAAGATGAATTTCCTCTACCCAATATGGACCTATTAGTTGATGCAACAGCAGGTCATGATGCTTTTTCATTCATGGACGGTTACAGTGGTTACAATCAGATTAAGATGGCAGCAGAAGATGCAGAAAAAACCGCCTTTCGGACACCAATTGGAAATTTTTATTATACAGTTATGCCATTTGGGTTGAGAAATGCCGGGGCTACTTACCAAAGAGCTATGACAGCCATTTTTCATGATATGTTCCATAATACAGTGGAAGATTATGTGGATGATATTGTTATTAAATCGCGAAAGCGTTGCAGTCATGTTGAGGATCTAAGAAGAGTTTTTCAACGATGCCGCCATTATCAGTTAAAAATGAATCCGTTAAAATGCGCTTTCAAAGTGTCTGCAGGCAAATTCCTGGGGTTCATTGTGAATAGACAAGGTATAGATGTTGATCCTACAAAAGCTCAAGCAATTGCATCCATGACAGCCCCAAGCACAGTCAAAGAGTTGAAAAGTTTCTTAGGGAAGGTATCCTATATAAGAAGATTCATACCAGGACTAGCAGCTGTCACAGTACCTCTTATGCCACTCCTACGGAAGAACTGTGTATTCAAATGGGAATCAGTGCATGAAAAAGCTTTCAAACAACTTCAACAAATGATGAGTGCAACAACAACTATGATGGCACCAATCCCCAAGAAGCCTTTGGTCCTGTATCTGGCTTCAACAGAAACCGCTATTGGAGCTCTTCTAGCACAAGAAGATTTGTCTGGTTGTGAACGGCCAATTTACTATCTCAGCAGAATTCTCAGAGATGCAGAATTGAGATATCCTCGGATTGAAAGGAGTTGTTTGTCTCTGATTTATGCCCTACAAAAATTTCGTCATTATTTACTATCTCATAAGATTTTTCTGATGACAAAATCTGATCCAATCAAATATCTCATGTCAAAACCAGTTCTTTCAGGACGAGCAGCTAAATGGCTTCTTTCATTATCAGAGTTTGATATTACATGCCTTTGCCCTCGTGCCATCAAAGGACAAGCAGTAGCAGATCTATTGGCAAATTTCCCAGGAAATGATGATTTGATATTAAGAGAAGAACTACCCGGAGAATTCCCTGAAGCAATGACTATTGAAGCAGAAGAGGAATGGTTCATGTATTTTGATGGATCTAAAACTGCAGATTCAGCTGGGGCAGGTATTGTGTTAAAAGCTCCTGGGGGTGAGGTAATGTCTTTTTCTTTCAAATTGGATTTTCCTTGCTCTAACAATATAGCAGAATATGAAGCTCTCCTCATAGGTTTGTCAATTGCTAAAGAGTTAAAAGCCAAAAGAATAAATGTAATAGGAGATTCCAATTTGGTAATTAGTCAAATGGAAGGGTCATTCAATGTAAAAGATATTGGTTTGGCTCCCTACAGAACAGCGGTTCAAAGAATAATGACTAATTTTGATAAAATAGAATTCAAATATCAAGAGCGTACAAGAAACCGCCATGCTGATGCACTTGCTACTTTGGCATCAAAATTAATATTTGAAGGAGAATCTTCTCAGGTGGTAATTGAAAGGCGTATAATAGCTACACCGCTGATGGAAGAATTATGCGACACAGAATCAGAAGAAGCAGATTGGAGAGAACCAATTTTGAAGGATGTCTTCTACCTTCATGATTCAACAATAGTCCCTACTACAACACTGAAAGTCTTAAAAAATTTCTTACAGATAAATGGAGATCTGTATTTCAAGGGACCTGAAGGGGTTTTGATGAGATGTGTTGGAGTAAAAGAAGCTAAGAAACAAATGATGCAAATCCACACAAGAATATGTGGGTATAATCCTTCTGTTAGTCTGTATAGGAGGTTACAGCGTTTTGGAATATACTGGCCAACAATGGAGAAAGATGCTGCTATGTTACAAAAGGAATGTTCTGATTGTCAAATATTGCCAGATAAAGAAGAATGTCATTTTACAAATTCTTGGGAAGATTGGAAGAAACCGTACAACGACTACTTCACAGATGGAATAATGCCTACCGATCAAAAGGAATCCTTCAAGTTTAAGAAGAAAATTGCCAAATTCTATTTTGACAAAGGAGAATTATTCAGAAAAGGATATAACGGTATTGCTCTCAAGTGCTTGTCTGGAAAAGAGATCGAAATAGCATTGCATGAAGCTCATAGTGGAGATTGTGGCGTTCACCAAGGAAAAAGAAAGCTGTTTCAACACATTTTGGGATTGGGATATTATTGGCCTACCATGGAGGCAGATTCACACCTATATGTTCAAAGCTGTCATCAGTGTCAGATAAGAGGGAATGTCATTCATGCACCTGCACAATCTCTACGGTATGTCTCTACGCCCTGGCCCTTTCATACTTGGGGCTAGATTTAATTGGACCTGTTAATCCTCCTGCTGAAGGATATGTTTGGATACTTGTGGCTACTGAATATTTCACCAAGTGGGTAGAGGCTATACCATTAAGAAAGGCTACAGGTATCATGGTGGCTAAGTTTATCAAAGAAAATATCGTCTGCCGCTTTGGGATACCAAAGGAGGTCATCACTGATAATGGAACGCCTTTCATAAATTCTAATGTGAGAGAATTATTGGAGAAATATGATATCAAACACAAAAGTCAACCCCCTATTATCCTAAAGGGAATGGGCAAGCAGAGGCTACTAACAAGACTATCCTGAAGATAATTGGAAAAATGATAGAAGGAGCTCATAAAAAGTGGTGTGAAAGACTTCCAACAGCGCTCTGGGCTTACAGAACTTCAGCAAGGACTGCAACAGGTGTTACCCCTTTCTCTTTAGTATATGGGACAGAAGCCGTTGTACCTCTGGAAGTTAAGATACCATCTACAAGAATTGAAGTATTTGATGGAGAGGAGGCATGCCTCCAAGCTGCTAGATTAGCTCAGCTAGAAGTTATGGATGAAAAGCGTGAAGCTATAGCTATAAAGACAAAAGCGTATCAAAAAAGAGTTGCTAAAGCGTATGACAAGGCAGTACGACATAGAATTTTAAAAGAAGGTGACCTGGTCCTTCGAACAGCTATTCATATCAGGAATGGTACAAAAGTGGCAAAGTTTACTCCTAATTGGGAAGGGCCATTTTTGATAAGACAAAGTTTTGACAGCGGTTATTGTCTTTTGTCTACACCATCTGGTGAAGTATTACATGATCCTATCAATGTAAAATGGTTAAAAAAATACTATGCTTAATGAGAAAGGTAACAAAATTTTCCTTTTGTATTCATATAAAATTTGACAAGAGTTACAAAAGAGTAAAGAAAAAGCTTTTACAAAATGTCAGCAGTAAAGCCTTTCTCATTTAGATATACAAGTCTTTCAGCAGAAGCCTTTAGACGAATATATTCTTCATGATCTGCTTTAATTTCTTCTTGTAGAACTGACAGACTATCTTGAGCAGCTTTTATTCCTTTTTCTTTGTCCTCCAGTATGGCCTGATGGCGGGCAATCTCCTGACGAATAATATGAATATTATCTTGATCGTTTGATATCGCTTTCTTGAATTCTTCCGCTTTGACTACTTTATTTTTGTAGGAACTATTCAGCCTGGCGAAGCTCTTGGCTTGAAAAAATGTAACAGATAAACTACTCAGAAAATCTGTTAACCATTTTACATTAACATTAATATCCTCTAACTCCTTCAGCTCCTGCCCCCAATTCTCGAAAGTCTTCATCCTCAAAGGCGTAAGATGAGGCTTGATATCTCTGATGTTCCGAATAATAGAACACACTGTTTCTATACAGCCCACCCTGATGATGGGGTTCTTCAAAGAACAAGAGGAAGTTATGTCCTTATAACGCTTTGCTATTTCTGACCATATAGGTAGAGAGCTTTCAGATACAGGATAACGCCTTAAAATCTCATCCAAAGAATCAGTGGGTGTCAGCGCAGTTGAAGTAGAAGGAGTAACAGCATCTTCCCTCACAAAAATCCCTACAAAAGCGGACAATTCTGATGAAGCGGTCTCCATACTGGAACCAATGACTGAAGTATCTTCATGAATACTTCTTGGAGCGACTTCAGTTTCAGCATTAATATTCTCCTTCTCAACAATCTGTTCTGAAGAGCCGATAATAACGCTTTCAGTAGAAGCAATCATTTGAACATTGATATTCTCAGTTGAAGATATCGGTGTGTGAGCGCTTTTGTCAACAGAAGAAGAGTTGTCAAGAGGAGTAGAAGTCTCCGATATGATTGCAGGAAGATCTTCAAAAGGCTGTTGCTCAGAGTTTTGCACCACAGAAGAGAAGAAAGCTATTTCACTGGCTGAAGGAGGGTCCACATCCATAAGCTGTTCTGAGGTTTCAACTCCAGAAATTCTTTCATCAAAAATATTGTGCACTTCAGCCTCAACAGCTTTTTTGTCTCTGGGAAGATCATCAGAAAAGACCTCAACTGTTGCAGGAGCAATGTTTTCTTGTATTTCAGCCTGAACGCTTTCAGAAGGGCCTTCAAAATAATACATACTGTTAGAACACTATAATGATTGTAATAATAAGCATATGAGTATGAATATTGATAAAGCATTTTAACTGCTACTAACCTACGCCCTCAGAATCCTCAACAGCGTCAATCATAAGAGGTGATGAAGATTGCGCTGTCCTTTGCAGAAGAAGAGACTTTGCCTTGATAGCTTGCGATCTCATTCTCTTCAGAGATGTTAACGCCTTGGCTATGTCAATGGTTCTGGCAGGATTTGCAGTTCTTCGAAAACCAGAAACTTTAGAAGATTGATCTTTCTTTTGGGAAAGCGGAGAGGAACTGGGTTCACTCTCAGGCCAAACATTGGCCAAATTCTCAACTTGTACTCTTGCTTCCGCCGATGGAGGGAAAGGAATATCGGCAACATTATCTTCAGGGATGCTGAGTCCCACTGGAGTAGTTGGAGTTCCAGAACTCCCTGCACCAACATCCGAAAGCGGTGCTGTGCTTTTCTCCTGAGTGACAGAAGCCTCAGTTCTTCCTAACTCATGTTGAGTCTGAAGATTCTGCTTACGCACAATCAAAGGCTCGTTGTCTTCGCTATCAGAAGAAGGATCCTGTGATAGATAAAAAAAAATTAATTATTAACAAAAAATTATGCAAATGAGAAATTGAAAAGCGTATGAATAAGAAAAATGCTTTAATTATAAAATTTTTTGCTTACTGATTGGCTCTTTCGTTTCTTAGAAGGAGGTGCCTTCTTTTTTATTGCAATTTTTTTGATTCTAGGCGCTCTTGGAGTAGCCGCCTTTGGAGCAGTAATAATTACAGGTTGAGGAGTAATGTTTTCCTCTCGGATTTCTGAAGAACCTCCAACAGCGGGTTTTGATTTAGATTTTTTGTAAGGAGAAGCTGCCGCTTTCCTTTTCTTGCCTGCACCAGGGGGCTCTTTCAGACATTTCTCTTTGTCCATAGCCAGATTAATAGTTTGACTGAGCATTGGCGGACCCTGAACAAAGGTTTTGAAGGTAGCAATGCAAGCTTTCCAGAAAAGCTGGTAGTTCTTCGTACATCTGCCTATCCTATGCTCCCCAGCCAAGTAAAAACCAGCAACAGATGGCCTTAAGTTTAAGGACCAACTCTCCAGAATGAAAGCCTTCATGGTTCTCTTTAGAGAAAAGGATTCAGCTGAACCATCCGGAACGCCTTGATCAAGCCCAAACTGCCTCAGACACCGATCAGGATTGTAAGATTCAAGGCAGAAACTGTTGGTTTTACCGCCATCAACGCTGTATAAACCGATCAAATGACACTTGGATAAAATGGCAAAACAGTGAAGATCCTTCAAAGAAACTTCTGCTCTCTCCTCAGTACTCATGCCTATGAAAGATAAAGGCTCCTCAGAATGATAAAAGAATCTTTCAATACCTCTTGAAAGCTCAATGTAAGGTCTGAAGCAGAAACATTTCTCCTTGTCAATAAAGTCAAAAATCAACGAATCCTTCTTTCTGGCAATACTACTCCACCGCCATGCCCTTGGACTTGGGAGATCTTCAACAGCGGTATCATCAGGTTGCAAAGGAGAAAACTGCCTAGCTGAAGGCGCATAACCAGGAAAGCGTTCCCATAACCACATTTGAAGAAAAGCGGTATGAACAAATGATTCTATGTGAAAAGAACCTGCTGACCAGGCCTGACACTTATGGATTTGATCTAAATTCTTGTATAAAGTTCCCAAAAAATAAATTCCAAGAGGGAAACTCTGACCGTCAGCAAGGCGGAAAGCCAATGGAAATAATCTATCCAAAACTTTGTCAGTAGGAGCGCCTTCAAAAGCATATCTAGACAGCCACATGCAGATGAACGCTGTCAACTCTAAAGGAGACTTGTACTCCTTTCCATATTGATAGTCTCTGACTCCTGTCTCTTTGTTCACAGGGCCTTTCTCCCTGAAGAAATAGCGTACCCAGCCGTAGAAATTTGGCCGCCTTGCATGAGACTCCTTTGAAGCTCCCCAAACTGGATTTACTCTCGATTCCCAAACCAGAGCATGCAAAAGTCTTGACGCTTTTATCTCTTCTCTACTCAAAACAATGTCTTGTATGTCATTATTCCCGAAAACGGGTAATCTCCATAACGCCATCACATCTTCCAAAGTAGGGGTGATTTCTCCCCATGAAGTAATAAAAGTGTGAGTTTGACTGTTCCACCTAGTAACTAACTGAGATAAACTGTCTGTATCTTTCCTAATCTCAAAATCCTTCGAAAGCTCTATAGCTTTAAAAATCTCAGCTGCATGAAGTTTTGGCCCATACTCTGGGTGAGTGAGTATATAATCACACCAAGCTGTCCACTCCTTGGTACAACCGCTATGAGAACTAAAATTAACCTGAGAAAGCGTGAAATCTTTTCTTTCTATTCTGAACATAGTAGTAGCAAAAGGAGGTGGACAAAATCCTTTAGTTCCATCGATGTCACCATAGGGCAATGACCATCCATCTGGAGGAACAGCGGTATCCCAGGAATGATGCATAGCTGAATCCCAAAATTCGTTACTTAAAATATTTTTTTGAGAAGAAGATGCCATAGCTGAAAGCGTAAAAGTTGCAGAAATAAAAATAAATAAATTACAGTGTATTCTAAAAAAAAAACGGTGATGAAAATGAATGATGAAACAAAAAAACAATAACATACATATAATAACAACAATAAAAGAATAAAAGTAGATAAAATGACATGGTATACAGATAATCAAAACTTCTACAATAACGAAGCAAATATAAAAGAAAAAAAAATAAGACAGCAAGCATAAACATGAATAGTCAAATAGAAATGGTAAATAAAGAAATAAGAAAACAAAAGAAAAACTCACCAGAATTCTAAGAAGATGTCCTGGAATTCCAAATAAAGATTGAGATCCTTGAAAACCACAGTAAAATCAATGAAAACCCGAGCACAGAAGAAAGATAAAAACTCAAAGTATGCTTGCATGAAGAAGAAGATGAACAGTAAAGCAATAAAGAACTGATTATTTGTTTTTATAATGATTAAACATTTATGACGTGCGGTTTCCAAGGAGCACGTTTTGATTCAAAATTCAAAAAAAAAAAAGGTACGATCATAATGACTTTGACAGGCTGTCCGCGTAATCTTATTGGCTATAAATATGGCAAGTTATTTTGAGCGGGATTCGAAAAGACGTTTTAGACGCCAAATTTATGATAAGCATGTTATTTAATGAACTCCTCTTATCATAATGATTTGTCTGCTCAGACGCTTTTAGAGTATGGTTGAGCCTAAAAGCGCCCTCACAGACAGGGGGCTAAAATGTTGATGATGGTTATTGAAAAGCTTGACTTGTGAAATTTTGAATTTAAGAACGTTGTTCATAATTCAATAAAATAATGACGCGTGGCTCAAAGGACGTTCTAACATATTACACATACTAAAATCCTGTTTGAGAATTGATTAAAAGAATTCCATGTTTATCTGATAATGATGATTCTGGCGATTAATGATCAATGATTTTAAGCTCTCATGCTTTTAGTTCATAAAAAGGATTTTTTGCTCATTAATGACAAATTTTATCCTTATGTCATTATTAGTTGAAACTATTGTGCCTCTCACGCTATTGACACAAATTCAGGCTCTAACGCCTTTGGATATTGTTTCAGGCTTTAACGCCTTTGGATATTGTTTCAGGCTCTAACGCCTTCGGATATCATTTCAAGTTCTAATGCCTTTGGATATGGTTTCAAGCTCTAAACGCCTTTGGATGCTGTTTCAGGCTTAAATGCCTTTGATGTTGATTCAGGCTTCAACGCCTTCAGATATCCTATATGGTTTCAGTGCCTCGTTCTGACTTTCAACGCCTTTCTCATAATGATGGGCGTGGGGTGAACGGTATGGATTAGTACCTCCCCGTGGGAATGAGTGTGGCTGTTTCCCCTCATCACCTATTCCAGTGGAGCATGGATTACTTCCTGGGCTGACAGTCAGGGAGAAAGCATTGAGGATGGATTTTTTTTCCTCAGTTTCTCTTAAGGCCTGACGGGAAGGGTGTCCTCGTCCAACACCTATGATTTCCCTATTGGACCTGAGTTACGGGAAGGGTGTCCTCGTCCAACACCTATGATTTCCCTATTGGACTTGAGTTACAGGAAGGGTGTCCTCGTCCAACACCTATGATTTCCCTATTGGACTTGAGTTACAGGAAGGGTGTCCTCGTCCAACACCTATGATTTCCTTATTGGACCTGAGCTACGGGAAGGGTGTCCTCGTCCAACACCTATGATTTCCCTATTGGACTTGAGATGATTATTAGATGATTATTATCATCGTTAGTATTATTATTATCATGATTATTACTCTAGAGGAGTGTTGCTGTCTGAACACTGATATATTACCTCAGTAGGACAGTACACCATGAAAGCGTATGACCCGCTTTCACGATGTAGTTACCAATTACTTTTGGGGGGGGATGATGAGTTGTGGTTTGGAGGGCTTAGATGGAATTCGTTAAAAGATGGATATTGAGAATACCGCTTTTAACCTTTGAAGAATATATCTGAAAGCTTTGGTCATAAAAGCTTAAAGGAGGTATGGTGACAAAACGCCTTTATCTTGATGGAATCCAATATTTTCTCTCTAAAAGTCAGTTACAAAAAACGGTTATGACAGCTGTACAAGTTGGTTACAATTTTGATAAATCACCTATAAATAGAGGTGACCCCTCCTTGAGAAAGGAGAGAGATTCTGGGAGGGAGATTCTTTGAGAGAGATTTTCCTAAATTCCGAGAAGATTTCCTAAAAAAAAAACAAATCAGTTTCCAAGCAGAATTTACAAAGAGAGAAAGTAAAGGATTCATCAAGAAAAAAAGCATTCTGTTACCATTTTTCTTCATCGTTCTTTCTTCTCTCCCTCTGAATCATTTCCTTCTTTTTCCCCTTTTCTTTCTTGTGATCTCTGAATCATTTCCTTCTTTTTCCCCTTTTCTTTCTTGTGATCTCTGAATCATTTCTCCTAAAAATAACTCAATTTAGAACGGTCTGGATATCAGATTTAGGCTAGATTGAGGTTGCAGTAAACCCCATTTTTTCAAAAATCAAAACACCCCTCTACAGAGTCCATTGTTGCTCTTGTGACTTATAAGGCAAGTCACCTATTTTGTAAAACTCCATTCCCCAATTTTAAGGATTGATAAGCGAAAAGTGCTGGGTTATTTATTTTCCTTTCTTATACAACTACACTGCTCATTCTTTTGGTATCAATTGTGCTTGAGTGCTAGTTTGTAACCTCCATGTGTATCTATATCATATCGGAATGACTTCCATTCTTAGAGAAGATTCACCAACTTTAACATTAGATGTCCAAAATATATTGTGAATACATTAAATGCTGGCATTTAAGAAAGTATGGATCAACAAGAGTCGTTCTTAATGGAGATTTCACTGCTTTTATAATGAGATTGTTTACTTCTACTAAAGCTCAGAGTATTTCATCTGTGGAACATGTACTGTATGAGGAGGAGCACTCAGCATATAGCAAAGCCATCTGGCAGAATATGAGGTTTACAAATTTTACCCACCCATATATTTATTCTTGATAATCATGTCATGCTCATTTTAGTGGATTTTCCCATCATATTATTTATTTGTTTTATTGTTCTTACATCTTTATTTAGAGATGGGAAAGTGCACCACCTAACATTCATCCATCAGCTTCCATTTGCAAGTTAATGGATTATTGGTGGAAAACAGATTCACTCATTGCTTCTCTTCCAGTTACTGGTGCTTGCTTATAACTTAATCAAATACTCACTGTTTATTTAATCATTTAGCAGTTTAAGTCCTGCTATTAGTACCCTCCAGGGCCGTCTGAGAGAAAATGAAATCAGGGTATTGAATTGTGCACTTCCCTTTGAAAATTATATACCAGTTGTGCGCTTGGAAGAGAGTAAGGATGGTCATTGACGACATATTGGTACATGTGGTGTAGCCATTATCTGATGGATCTACCCTAGGATAATCAATTTTTTCTGTACACGATATTGATAGACCCCTCAAATGGTGGGTCCAGCCCACCCCTTTGGGCCTTTAGACATGTAAAACAAGGCTGACATACCATCCTTGTAGACTTTTTGAGGGGCAACTGAGATTTAGTCATGGCTGTACAATTTTGAACCATGTTTGGAAGAGCTTACCTGCTTTTACTTGTGTAAGTATATGTTATATCTGGGCGTTGTACCCACCTTTTGTTCCCCTCTTTCTGTTGCTTCTTGTAGATGCTGGACGTGAATTTTAGATTGTATGGAAATTAGAATGACAGGGTGTTGAAATGCAAGTTAGGTAACTTTTAGTTGTCGTAAATTATGTTCAAAATTCCCTAAACTGGATTAAAAAAATATATCAAGATATAGATTATATTGCTATTAAAGATCTACTTGTTTATCTTTGGTTTCCTAGATGGTTTGAAGGCTATAAAAGCTAGTTCAGAAACCGAGTTTTGCCTATAGGTTCCACTATAAGTGAATCTTCTCAGATTCCAAATTGATCCATTTGAATTCTTGTGAATCTCTGAACCAATCAAGTAAATATAATGGAAAATGAAGAGAACTATTAAAATAAATTTAAGTTAAAAGAATATTTAGTTCATTAAACAATGATAGAATTACGAGAAACTCTTGATGAAATTTTAAAAATATATTCCAAAATAGCTACCTTCACTGAAATATTAATGTGCATGTAATTTTATTGGGAGAAATGGAAAAGAATAGTCATAGTACCATAAGTGAAAGAGAAAATGTAACATATAAAACTAACTGAGAAATCTATGACATGATTAAATAAACAAAATAATTTAATAATCAAAATGTAATAAGAACCCATAAGTATGCTGGTCAGCACATAATATGTCATAAACCATATATAAGCCGAGAGGAAAATCTCAGGAACCACCTGGGTCTCAAACACCCCTATATGAATTCTTGACTCAGAATACAAATGAGATGGAGAGAGCAGAAGAAGTTTTCGCAATTTAGTTGCTGCTAAAGAGTGAGCAATTGTATTCCCTTACATTTTGATGCAGCGGGGCTCACTACCAAAAGACTAGCCTATTGGGGTGAGGTACCCGCACTACATAAGATGGCCAGGAGTTCCCAGTTCCCAACACACGCCCAATGTGGGACTAAACACCCGCAGACCTGCATCATACTCCCCCAGTTGAAATCTCGCGTCTCGGGAGAGCTTGACACAGCCTCGAATTACGGGGTCCAAAGTCCATGGCAGTGCCCACGAGCTGGCTCTGATACCACTGATGCAGCGGGGCTCACTCCCAAAAGACTAGACTATTGGGGTGAGTTAGCTCCACTACATAAGAAGGCCAGGAGTTCCCAACACACACCCGATGTGGGACTAAACACCCGCAGACGGGCCTGCATCACATTTGAACAATTGTTCTCAGTAGTCGACCGGCTGCTCATCCTTAATTCACCAAATTTTACCTTTGAGTTTTGATTTGCGCTCATGCTTTCTTGTATGGATGAGTAAGCTCTTTGACCTCATAAGTATGTTATAAATATCAATTACTGGTCAGAAAGCAACAATACATTCATTAATGTGTCTTCCGACACTCTCTTACTGAACTGTAAACAAGATTCTTGCCTTCATTTGAGTTAGCTTAATAGCTTAATAACTGGTGTGAGTGAAAACAGTTTTATGGCTGTGTTAATCATCTGTGTTTTCGGTTGGAACTTATAATGTATTTAACGAAATAGGAACTCAATTATAAGTACTTGCGGTCCAATGGGATAACTAGAATTAATTTAACTGCCTCACACAGGTAGGATGGTTGGAACCCAAAACGTTTACGGGCTTAGTAGCTAGGAGATTTCCTTATGACAAATAAATTATTTGAATCAGATGGTTTGGACCATTTCATTCTGGTAATATATTGGACATGAGTATCACAGACAGCCCCAGTGTAAAGATCAAGAAGGGTGGAACCCCTCTTTCATCAATTTCGTAAACAATTCCAAGTAAATGAAGTAATCTCACATCTTTGGAAACATCTTCAAACAGTTACCATGATAAGACTATTAATTGTGAAAATATAATACAATCAGTAAGTAATATCTTCAAACAAATTTATTACAGAGAATTTTTTTTTGCAGCAGAATAACAAAAAAGTTTCGAGACTACAGAGAAACGATGGAACATACAGATTGTATGAGTGTGAGAATGAGGAGTATAACTGCAGCGATGAACGGAATGACTGCCCAAGAAGAGTGAAAATAATAACGTCTCAAAGATGTCATCCACTTGTGCAGACGCTTTTTGCAATATGCATCAAGTTCTGCATATTCTTCAGAAAAATAGGAATCATCATAAATAATATCATCTGAAGAAAGATTATTACTAAAATGCGACACCTCTTCGTTGTTGCCTAAATAGTTGAGAATAATTCCATGATGAACGAGTAAATCTACGTCCTTGGGAGTGTTGATGAGGCTGTTCAGGAAGGCTGCATAACTGTTGACATACGCCTCGGTGGGATAGTGACACTGTTCCAAGGCAATAAGATTTCGAAAGAAAGGTTCTGTCCCATCTCTAATAAGTAAAGGTTGGATTTTCAAAACTTTACCAGTAAATTTTACATCCATTAAGCAATTGCTTTCACTGACACCTGCTTTAAACTTGACACCGACCTCGTGGAGCTCTGTCACACTGTGTCTAGGGATTGGTCCAAAGTTGAAGAAATCATATTCCTCAGTACTTATGCTGGGAATGCAACAAGTTCTAAAGAGATCTAGGATATGCCTTACTATAGAACTATCAATTTCAACTGTACCTGGAGTTGTATACATTCCCACAAAACTATTGAAGAAATAAATGGTCATGTCAAAGATATCATAATGTTGATAATCATTGTCGGAGACTCCATGCACTAGGTTAAATAAATGCTCAAGAACAAAGAAGGGAAGCTGATTCTCAAGTAATATCATGTCAACTTGTATAAGAGAGGGCATCCACATGGTGTTAAGTATAGGGTCGTTATCTTTTCTCCCAAATGAGTAAAACTTTTGGAGGAACACAATGATAAAGAAACCGTCGAGAAGCATCATTTCTAAAAATTGGTTGCTATTAAGGTGGATGTCTTCTGCATAACATTGGCGAGCCCGTTGTTCTAACCCACTCAAAGTTTCAAGACAAGACTCCAAATTTATCTCAGGGTACTGTTCAAGATAAGTGTTCAAGTACCTCCTTTTATGCACATTCATTTTACACAAGCTTTGATTGTCGCGGTGAAAAGGGCCAATAGAGACTAATTTAGGAGTGTAAGCTGATTCACTTACTCTGCGGAGGACCTCGGGAACTCTGTATATACAAGTCTCAGATGATAAGGGGAGCTCAGTGCTCAAATTTCTTCTAATTGAATTTGCCAACTCTTGAATAGAAATATTGCTATGTGATCTTTCATTCTCCCCACTTATAGGCCCAATATCTGCCATCCTTTCCAAGTCCGCTTCCAATGTCAACCTACGACCCAAGATCACTGACAACACAATAAACACCACACCTTTATTAAACCAAGTTTTTAGTTTATTTATTATGATTCCTTTAAATGACTCTTTTATTCATTTTGGACATGGTGAATTAACTTGAAAGGATTTGTTCACCTAAAAATTAAGGCATCTCTCTAGCCCATCTGTTTCAATGTATATAAGTGGAACACAAATAAAATTCACAGAAAATCTCATTTATGGCTTTTGTTTTCATTGAACACTTTTCGAAAGTAAAACACTTTACATTAGAAGGACATTTTTTTCAATAAATAAATAAATAAAATACATAGATTTTAAAATCCATATAATTTTTGTTTCACTAATTTATCGAGCTCTCCTCTTGAACCAAAATCCATCTTTCGCAAACAAAGTTTTTTAAAAGTAAACTTTGAAATTATAGTTCAAAAATATCTATAAGTTCGTTTCTTATAAAAAAAAATAATCTAAAGTTCTAAAATAACAAAAGTATCATTTTCACTTGCATTATAAACAATAGAATTGTTTAACTAGGAAACCGACAAAAATGACAAAGAATATTGCTCTTTCTAAGTTTTTGCTTGAATGAAAAAATGATCATTTTTCACATGTGGTTCTTAACAATGATTATCATTTAAATAGCAAACTAACATATATACCTCTTTTATATGTTTCATTAAATAAAGAAAATATACATTTTTGAATATATTTTTTTAATTGACAAAGGTATCGCCCCTTGCATGTGATTGTTAGGAATGACCACTGCTCTAATGTGAAACTGGTGAAAATGATAAAAACAAGAGTCATTCTATCTATATTTTTAACCGTTTAACTATGAATAGTAGCTCTGAATAAAGAAATAAAAGAAGCAATCCCAAATATGCCTTACAATGGTAATTTGAATATTATCTATACAACCTTTTATAAAAGAGGAGAAATAAGGCAAAATTTTTGTTTGTACAAGATTCTATTCCTATAATACCCTTTATTTTTTAAAATTATTTTCCCATTATACCCTTTGTTCCACCTAACTCAAAAGTATTTATTACAGTTAGAGATCGGATCACTATCAATAGCAATTGAACTCGGGGACGAGTTCAATCGCACCCCAGGTCAACACATATCCTTTTTAACCAACTATGGATAAAATTCAGGGTTGGTTAAGAATTTTTAACCCTTAGAACTAATTTTTTAAAAAAACCAAGGTATATTGTTGAACCCCAAGCATTAGTGCATCTTAACCACGGGTCAAAATGTGTCCCTTTGAACAAAAGAAGTTCAATCGCAATTGGTATTTAACTCTGATTAAGAATTTTTAACTCCTAGGATTAATATTTTTAATTTTTAAGAACCAAGGTTATGATTTTTTAATTGTTTTAATTATTTTAAACCAACGTTATATTGTTGAACCCCAAGCGTTGGTGAATCTTAACCACCAGTCAACATGTGTCCCTTTGAACTTTGGACGTTCAATTAGTTAACCCTTAAGTTTAATATTTTTTAATTTTTTTTAAAAAAAACCAAAGTTGTATTGTTGAACCCAAGTGTTAGTGAATCTTAACTACAATTAATAAAGGTTAGAAGGGACATGTGTTGACTTGTGGGTGCAATTGAAGTTGGGGAGATCAATCTCATTTGGCTGTCATCCAATCCCTAATATAGTTAATACACATTCTCTCTTATTCATACCTCTTCAAACGAATTGACTTTTTCAAACCCATCAAGACATCAGATTACCCCTAGCGGACGCCCGAGGCGTGCACTCAGGCGTCTACACATCATCCAACATGTAGCGATAAAAGGGAGAGAAGTCATTTCATTTTCTCCCCATGTTTTTGACTTCTCCCCACTTGATAGCTCTCCCCTTTTTATCTCCACATGTCGGATGATGTGTGGACGTCCAAGTGCACGCCTCGGGTGTCCGCTAGAGGTAATCCGATGCCACCCATCAAACCCATATCATAAAAAAACAACTTTTCACTCCAAAAGTACCCTTTACACTTTTTTTTGTTCCAAACACGACCTCAAACTTTATTATACCTAAAATGCCCTTATATATATTTTTTTTGTTCTTAACATTTCCCTCAAGTGATATTTTCCAAAATATCCCTATATTATTTTACTTATTTAAAAAAATCTCTTAATTTTCTATACCCCAAATGCCCTCATTTTTTTAATAGCATGTCCATCAAATTTTATGCCCAAAATGTCCTTTTTTTTTTCTTTGGTTCCTAAAATATTCTTAGGGTCTATTTCTCTAAAATCGCCCTCAAATTTTTATACTATATATTTTTGTTATTATATTTACACACGTGCACGCCAACTAGTAAATATAAAATAAGGATATTTCTGTCAACTAAATTTTTTTATAATTCCTAACATACCTCTATCAAGTCATATTTTGGATTGCTCCGATTATCTCCAAAATTGGAACTCCTTTTCATAGTTAAACTCTTTTTTTAAGAGTTTAAATATGAGGCAGAGCTCTGCTTCAAGGCATTAGAGTGGAGCCCCCCTTCTAATGTTGAGGCAGTGGTAATCTTGTAAATATAGAGAGAATATTTTGCAAAACTGCCACTACCTCTCTAAATAATTAGAATACCTTCACCACCTTTACATTAGCTAGTGTTAGATCAGGAATTAAAGACTAGTATAAACCACTACAATACTAATAGAAACTCTACTTGCAAATGACTAGCATTTTCCATATTATGCAATTGCTACGGTACGTACTAATAGAAGCTCCACCTGCAAAAGACTCTTCACATGACTAGTGTCACACGGGCTAGTGTTAGATCAAGAATAAAAGACTTGCTCGCAAGAAGATTAAAAACAAAAAAAAAACCATCTTTTTCTCAATCCTTTAGTTAGGTTTAGTTAGAAACTGCATGCTTATTAGTATCAATACAATTTATTATTTCTTTTGAGGGAAAATGCCTAAAAAAAAATAATCATGGATGGGAAGGTCATAGTACCAAAACCTAATAGAAATTTTATTTTATACATTGGAAGAATCCGCTTTATTAATAATAGAACAGAAAAGGTAAAATAATAACTAGAATAAGAAATTAATTAGTTATTCATCAACTTTTATTCAGTGACCAGAATTAAACGAGGATATATATAGCCACAGACTTAGAACATTAAAAATAGAACATATTTTTCTCAAACCTCAAGTTAGGAATCACCTTTTCTCCTTCACTATGCTTATTTGTAGTTCAGAAAACCCGTTTCTTCTTCTTATTGCATAGAAGTATGTAAGAGAGATGTGTTTGTTTATATATAGGAAAGAAAGACGAGTGTTATGAGTCTGGAGTCATGTTCAAGTAGAAGGTGATGGTCCCTACACCACAATGATCCCTAGTATATCTGTAGGTGACCTCACCATGTACTTAATTTTTCACTTTTCAGGTGATACAAATATCAAATTAAGCATAATGGGTGACTCTCTTGTTCCTTATTACAGTGATTAAATGAGTCATTGGGGTGACAGCATGAGAAAACTGCCTTCTTCCGCTTTATGGTCGTACCCAATCCTTATCCCTTAGGCTGTGTTCCGTTAAGGGGTAAGTGGGAGGAAGTAAAAGAAAGTGGGAGAATCCCTCCCCCCCCCTCCTCCCTTAGGCTGTGTTCGGTTAAGGGGTAAGTGGGAGGAAGTAAAAGAAAGTGGGAGAATCCCTCCCCCCCGCGTCCGCTACCTACCCCATGTTCCGTTCACAAAAATAGGTCACTTTATCTAAAAAGTTATTTCTCCAAAAGTACCTTTTATTATCTAATTTACCCCAATTCACATATTGTGGGCATAGCCTAGTGGTAGGTGTATCCCTTCCTTAGGAAGGAGGTTCCAGGTTCCATTCCCAAGAGGGTGAGAGTGGGTTGCACTCTCCACCCACCTTTAACTTAGAACAGTTACTGACTTGCTAATTGGGGTTGCGGCCTAACCATACTAGGAAAAAAATCCCATAATTTGATAGAGAAAAGAAACACACGCAATTCGAGGAAGAATACTCTTACAATTCTACCCTCCTTCATTCGTGAGGGAACAATTGACTGATTGGTAAGGTGGGCCCAACTGCCCCTACTTTGGCAAAGGAGATTAGATCATAGTCAATTGCACAATTGAACCCTTCCCGAGTTCAATTGCACTCACACTTTAACATGTGTTTCTTTTAATCCCTATTAACTATGGTCAAGATTCACTAATCCTAGGGTTAATAATTTTTAAAAACTAACGTTATATTATTGAACCCTAAAAATTATTGAATCTGAACCACAATTAGTAAGTTAAAATGGACAAGTGTTTATCTTTGGTAAACTTGTTGTATAAGAGGTAATTTTGGAAATACCGTACATTTCATATAATATTTCATTTCAACTTTTTTCTAAACAAAACACCAAAAATAAAAAAGAAAAATTAATAATAACAATTTCTACCAATTCTATTCTCTCAAACCAAACACAAAAGAATCTCGCTTTCTTCTACTTTGTTTTCTTCGCTTTTTTTTTTCTTTTATTTTACTTTCTCTCACCCACTTACCCCCAACCGAACACACCCTTAGGATACATTCGTTTAGGGTCTGTTCATTTCAATAGAAAGTGGGATAAAGTGAAAAAAAAAACCCACTTTCTCTTACTTTTCAATTGCTTGTTGTAAAAGAAACGCACAAATTTCAAGACATAACTTTCACTAGTTACTATTTTCTTTTACTTTCTTTCGTAACTTTTCCTTTACAAAAGAAGGATAGTCTAAAAGAAAACATTGACACGATTATTGGGGTGATAATTCTTAACTCTCAACCGTTAGATTTTTCTGAAAATTTTTTCTTTTCTCTAATCTAGTAAACCGATCAATCAAAGGAAAAGAAAATTTTCTTTTCTTTTCTTTTATTTTTTTTCTCACATCCTCTTTCTTTTTTTGAAATGAATAGAACCTTACTTAGGGTATGTTCGTTTCAAAAGAAAGGGTTGGGAGAAAAGAATTTGAAAAAAAAGAAAAGGAAAGAAAAGAAAATTATAACTTTCTTTTCTCTTGTGTATTCGGTTTACAAGAATGGTTATAAGAAAAGAAAACTTTTCAAAAGTAATGACCCTTAGTCTCTTTATAGGCTCACCTTGGAAATCGTGTCATGCTTTGTCTTAAAATAACCTACAATTTCCATAGAAAGTTTTTAAAGAAAGCGAAAGAAAAAAAAAATGTACGAGAGAAAGTTGTTTTTGGGAAATTGTGTCAATTCTCTCCTACCGAACACCAAACAAACAAGAGAAAGTGAGATTTTCTTTTATTTTACCTCACTTTCTCTTGAAACGAACAAACCCTTAAATGAGAAAATTAAGAAAAGTAAAAGAAAAATGAGTTTCTTATACTTTTCTTGTGTTTGATTTACAAGAAACACACTTTCATTTTTTTGAACTTTCTCAAAAGTTTTTTCAAAAACTTCCTCCATCTTTTGATAGTTGTTTTGAAAGAAAATTTTAATTTTTTTTAAATATTTTTTTTTTCCACCCATTTTCTCGCCAAATGAACACACCCTTAGAGTATCTGATTAATGTAAACCAAAAAAAAGTATCTAGTTTTGCCTTTGTAGAGAAACAGAAAAAAAGAAATCAAGCCTTTGATAATTAAAACTACTTTATTTTGGAATAAGTTCTTGAAAAGAATTTAAACTGTGACGAGGAGCTCCCAAAACACGCTTAATATGCAGGAGGTAATTTTGGAAATAGACGAAAATTAATAAATAGAATTACTCCACATTTATTTGTATATTTTCCAAATAATCCTACCACGACTAAACATGTTTTGTGCTCTACAAACTGGGACAAACCTATGCTGGTTAATCAGGCATTAAAAATGTGTCTGCATTGTATGTGACGTACATCATCACCACAGTAGATGATGTCATGTATGGCAATGTTGCAAGATTTAATGGGAGTCTCAGCACCATCTCTGTCCATGGTTGAGTAGAGAAATCAAATCTAAGAGAAAAATGGAGAAAGAAAGAAAAGTGGCTGATTTAGTAAAGGAAAGAGAATAGAACTTTTCTTTAAAGAAGGAATCCCAAGCCTACCTTTGGATAGACCGGATAAACACAGGCGCATGATTCACATGAACCGATAAGCCCAAAGTCATGAGAAGCATGAACCCTCCTGCGGGTGGCCCCAAGGGGATGGCAAGAATAGACGGTCCCTTGCCAACACCCACATAGAGATACACATTGGCAGCTACACAAACAGCAGTTGTTTTTGGCTGGTCTGTCATATCTCTATATCAAAAGCCACGAATCAACATACACTTCTCAAATTTTTTTTTGCATTGTTGCCCGGTTGTGCATGAAAAACAAGTGGACTCCTATCTGTTGATGTGGGGCCTACTTTGTTGAATGTGGGCCCCTTGTTTCTCAGGCACAACCGGGCAACAGCCTAACAACTAGCGTTGTTGAGTGGGCTACACGTGTGGTGCGAGAGAAGGATGGGGAGAGAGTGGAAAGAGGGACCTAATAAGTCTATGTATGTGTGTTAGAGAGGAGATCAGAGAGAAAGATAGGTTAGATATGTAAGTTATGCGGCTGTTGAATACGCATAAGAAACAGGAGAGTGTAAGAGAAAAAATAAAAGTAGATAATTGAGAGAATAAATCCTATTTAAGGGAATTAAAATTAATAGTTTTAAAATAACTTTTATATCCTTAAATACATATTTACTAAATAATAATTGGATAATATAATATGGGTGGTGCTATACGCACCCCAATTTTTACTGATATACACCATTAATGAAAAAACATTTTTCAAACAAATAAAAAAAATATGAAAGACTAAAAACCCATCTTCTCTATTTTTTATCCCTTTGGTCGGCCATCACTACGAGCTCCATGTAGAGGATCCCTTGCATTCATCTGCTGTTGATGCTTCTTGATCACCACGATGCCAGTATTGACGGGATGCTGTAGCTGTAGGTTCAGATTTTGTTTGCATGGATGAAAAGATTTTTTAGGGATCCAAAGCTTATGATCATCATGGGTAGCCAAGAGAAACTTGCTTTTGAGAGGAGAAGATTTCGTAGCTGAGCTTTATCTTATTGATGTTCGGTTCTCGCATTTTCTCTTGTAGTTTTGCATTCTTTAGATAGTTGATGCTTTTGATAATTGATGCTGCTTCAAGCCTTGCACCTCACTCGCGAAGCTCCGAATTCTTTTCTTCTCATGCTGTTTAGCTATTAGCTTCAAATCAGTAATTTGAGTACTGATTCATTTTAGGATTCCATCAAATGGCATATTTAGCCTGAAAATTCGGTTATTCAAGATTTAATTGTAGATTTCTCTCCAATCTTCATTGTCGCAGCAAAACTTTCATGGCCATTTTTTTAGGTGTTTAACCAAACGGAGAAGGTCTAAATCCTAGGAGAACAGGGTTTTTTCGTCTTTAAATTTTCTTTTGGGTGTGTAACTAGATATTTTTTTAGATGTGTATTTCAGTAAATCTTGGGATGTGGGTAGCACCCACCACCCCTATAATATTTAACTTTTTTTGACATAATAAAAAAAGTCAATAAACACCACTAACATTATAACAGTACATTTAGGTGATTACAAGGAATGAAATCTTTTAGGTTATAACTAGACTTGAGGGAGTCGGGTTACACCGCTGAGGTCGCCATGTGTCCCTTTTGACACCCCTTAACTATGGTTAAGATTCACCCTTCCTTAGGGTTCACCCACCTCTCCTTAAATTTTCAAAAAAAAAAAAAAAATTAAATATTTCTTTAACCAATGTTAAATTTTATTTTCGTTATTATTTTTCTAAAACCAAAGACAGGTGGGTGAACACTAGTGATGAGTGAATCTTAACTACAGTTAAAAGGTATCAAAAGAGACACGTGGCTATCTCAATCTCAGGGGACTCTCCCAAGTCGGGTTACGACTGTAGAGGATTTCATTCCATCCCCTTTTCACACGACATTATTGATTTTTTTTTGTAAGACACGACATTATTGATTTTGATCTATATACTTTTGTGAGTTTCCTTTCGCTAGGCTGTAAATTTTTTGTTCGCCATTCATGCCATTCGTCATTGATAAGAAAAGTTTCTATTGAGATGGGAAACAGCTCATCAAGCAGCCCTGAATGATCATGGATGTTACAATCCATTTCTAAGAAAAGGATAGATGGATATTTGATTCCAAAAAGATAGATGCATATTTGATTCCTGTTTTAAGAAACGATAAAGTGATACTTGATCCTGCCAACCAAGTACTGTTCCACGGCCTCAGGTTTTCTGTAGCAGATATCAGAATAGTGGTCTTGCGATACCAAACAATGTGCCACACCACAAGTGATGGGAGAAGTCAAATCATTGTCCCAACGATTTTGGCTTCCCCACACATGTTGTGACACATGACGATAAAATGATAAGAAAAATGGGGAGAGATATCAAGTGAGGAGAAGTCAAAATTAAGGGAGAAAATGAAATGACTTCTCCCCTTTTTTATACCACATATGAAATTTTAGGTTTTTAGCGCTGATTCCGAAAATCAGCCGCTAAAGGTAACTTTTAGCAACAGTGGTTCTAGAAAACCCCTATTAAAGGGGACCTTTAGAGGCAGATTTCAGAAAATTCCCGCTAAAGATCCAATATTTAATTTTTTTAACAAAATAAAATTTTGGCATTAGACTTTTAGTGGGGGTTTATAGTTGGTGCTGGTGAGGAAACCGTCAACACCACTCAAATAAAATTTCTGACGCTCAAATAGAATTTTCAGCAATAGACCTTTAGTGGGAGTTTTATAAAAACCGCTGCTAAAGATCCAAATATTAAGTTTTGCCGCTCAAATAAAATTTATGGCGCCCAAATAGAATTTTCAGTGCTAGACTTTTAGTGGGAATTTTCTAAAAACCGTCACTAAAGGTCCAAATATTAAGTTTTGCCGCTCAAATAAAATTTGGGCCCAAATAAAATTTTGGCGTTAGACTTTTAGCAGCGGTTTTCTGAAAACCGCCACTAAAAACCTAACTTTTTTGTTTAAAACGCTGTCTCCCCTTCTCCATCACTCCCAATCTTCATTTGTCTCCCCACAGTTTCAAGTAAGACCTCTCTCTCGATGTAAATCTATCTCGCTCTCTCTTTCTCCCACTTTTTCACTACTCTAGATTGATCTCTCTTTCCCTCTCTAGATCTCTCTAGATCTTTCTTTCTCTCTCTCTCTCTCTCTCTCTCTCACTTCCTCTCTAGATTGATCTCTCTATCTCTCTTCCTCTCTAGACCTTTCTCTAGATCGATCTCCCTCTATCTCTCTAGACCTCTCTCCAAATTAAAAAATAATTAAAAAAAAATAAAAACACATTTAACGATGGTTTGGAACCACCACTAAATGTTTAATTAAAATTATATTAGTGTCATCCCAAAACTGCCGCTAAAAGGTACAAAAATCGCCGCTAAAAGCACTAATCTATAGTGGTGGTTATTGAAAACCGCAACAAAATCATTTTGTGACGACACATTTAGCAGGGGTT
Source organism: Tetracentron sinense (assembly GCA_015143295.1). NCBI lineage: Eukaryota > Viridiplantae > Streptophyta > Magnoliopsida > Trochodendrales > Trochodendraceae > Tetracentron > Tetracentron sinense. The sequence continues at coordinate 8,301,057 of CM026569.1, forward strand.
ATTGAAAACCGCTGCTAAAAGTTTTAGTGGCGGTTTTATGGGCTTTAGCGGCGGTTTTCAACCACCGCTAAAAGTCTAAAATTTTGTAGTGATATGGTAGCCCGAGACCACGTTTCTGGCATTAGTCAGAGAGAATTCGAGGTCCTACTCTACATGTACACACCATGGGCCTGTCTTAGTGTTTGTGTCTCCCTTTGGGGAGGTGTGACTCAAGGTTGTGTCTTGGTGTGGCCGTTGAGCGCTCACCATAAGTACTAACCATTAGGAAATATAACGTTATGGAAATAATAATATAATATTTATGAGATACATAAGATTTCCTAGATAATTTTAGATTAGTATCTCAAAGTCAAATTGGTTTAAATTATATTGATTGAGATTATGTAGTATACATTTTGCTTCTCAGTATCTATCATTCTCTATATAAACCCTTCTTAGAGTAATATGTAATTCATTCCAGCTATTCAGAAGATCAGTTTGTTAACATCGTATCACAACCATCAAAGTTTTTAATGACATCTTAGCTCTTGTTTTTTTTTTTTTCTGGCGAGAGGTGCCACCACCACCTACCGGTGTGAAATTTTAATTATTTTGTTTTATTTTTCATTTTCAATAAAAACCCTACAATCATCCTCTATTCCTTTACAATCCTCCAAGTCTCATACTCACATCTCATGATCTCTCATTTTCTTTTCATTTAATGAAGACCTCTTCAATGAGAAATATTTTTTCAAATTGCGGGTCATACTTCATATGCTCCAATGACCTCTTCAATATTTTTTATTTTCATTTAGGTGAATATAATGACAACCTGATCTAGTGGGCCACTAGCTCCAACAGACTCATAAAAATGAGTGGGATGCGATATAAATGGACTTCACAGACTAGTGGTGACCAACAAACACGGTTGAATGTTCAAACTATCCATCAACAAATCAAGGATGATCAAGGGTGAGGAGTACTTGGATTGTAGCAAACCTATGAAGATCTCGATCCTCATGGGTTTAAGGGGGAGTATTAGGAAAATATAATGTTATTGAAATAATAATGTAATTATCTATGAGATACACAAGATCTCATAGATAGTTTTAGATTATTATCTCAAATTTAAATTGGTATGAATTAGATTGAATGAGATTATGATTAGATTATGTAGTATTAGCAAATGCCCCTGTGCACTGCACGGGTGGTAGAAAAAATTTTGGTTCTTTAGAGTAGCCACCACCGACGTAAGAAAGAATATGAATTATGCTATCATTTTGGAGTATCAACCATTCAACAAAGAACATAAGCTCTGTTGCCATCTAGGAGTAAATGCCCTCAAAAAATGATTTTTGCTTAACATTGACCTACAAACATGATTCTGCTGCCAACTTCTAGCAATGGGAAATAATATTTACATCATGATACCATATTGGTGGTTTATTCTTCTAAGAAATATAGGTGATAGGAAAAGATATTAAGGTGATATTTGTAGGTTGTCCGGAAGATTATAAAAAATAAAACCTTCTCATGACATGTTTCCCTTCTGTTTGTGTTACTTTTAAATCTTAAAGATGAATCGGAACTGGTAAAAATCATAGACATATGGTTCTTTTTGATGAGTTTCTATTAAAAATAATTGAGTTTTCCTTGACCATAGGAGGAATACCTGAAGTGGAACCACGTACGGTGGTGGTAGAAGTGGTGAGACCTACATAAGTAGCATGATCAGTTGTAACCAAATTGGAATATGATGGTAGAGTGACCCTTGGGCGCATAATATGCATTGAAATGTGGTAGACCAACTTAAATTGTGAATTATTTCATGAAGATTGACGGTCTAAATATTTTCCTTTGATGAATGGAATGTCTTACTTCATCATAATAGATAAGTAGAAGCATGTTAAGGGAATAACTTGGAAAGCTACGCAATCAAGATAGGCTAACATGTGTTTTTTCTTGACAGTGAAAGTATTTGAATTAAAATTAAGACCTTGAACTTCAAGTGTTAACCAACAGTAGATGACAAAGATGTCTTTGACGGTCTTACATAAATATTATCTGTGATTTATAATGTAGATAAATCACAGATAATAATGGCTTTCCTGTAGTGGTCATTTGGGACTAGTTTAGAAGGAAAACTGTCTAAGGCTGAGACCCTCTTCTAAGGCTAAGGAACTGAAAATAAGAGTTTAGTTATATTAATATAATGAATATACTAAGAAGGCAATAGCAGAGCAAGTGAAAACCATATTTGATTCTCTTTTAAATAGGAGACTTAAGACTTCATGAGAGAAAAAAAAACATTATTTATTGAGGGAGGAATTTACTATATGTTACATCAGATCTATTCACACTTTCTTTACCAAGCACACCAAGAAAATCATTTGCATTGTATATGGACCAAAATATAATCATGGAAAAAGTCTCAGATTTATCAAAAAGCTCATTCAGGCTTCTAATAAAGTGAAATTGAGATTTAAAAATGTAAAGGAATATTATTCTCTTTTTAATCTTATTGAGTCAAGTATAAGTGCTACAGGTCTGATATTTGTATAATAGTAAGACAAGAAATAAACTGAATTCATTTATTTACTTAGCAATATCTCCATATATCAAAAAACAAATAACTCAAACTAAAACCCCATCAATAGCAATGTTAGAACCTAAGAGAAACATGTTAGTTCACCATTATCTCAATCAGAGATACACAAAATGAGGTATGTGAACAGTTACGAAAATCAATAGACATAAAATCCATATAGAAACAACAAACTTCAAATGATCAAGATCCATATCAACAATATAAAAGGAACAAAACTCAGTTCTCTAAATTGATGAGATCATCCACAACAACTTAGTTCTCTAAATTTGATTACATCATCCATAACAACTTCCAAAATATAACAAATTAGAACCAAAAAAAAATAATCTCAATAACAACACTCCTGCCTTTTCCCGTGGAGAGACCAAGGGGAAGAGACATCCTTGCTCTCGCAATGGCTCGTGGAGGCGTTGGCCGATTCTATCAAGCTCTCTTGGACCTCCTTCATGATATCGCCAATATTGGAAAATTCGGAGGGGCTTTCAAGAGAGATTGCACCGTTCTTGTCTTTAGAATTGCGATTCTCCTGCATATTTTGAAAGAGATGAGGGGGTGGCAACCTTACACGACATCTTGTTGTTGTTGTTATTGCATTACATATTTGCTGCTAGTAGCGACTGCTCTTGAATATGAAATCACAAATGGAGAGGGGAGGTGGTGGGAATAGGGTGAAGGAGAGGTGGACATTTATAATGGAGTCTTTGGGAAGATGGAAAGACGTCATTGGAAGATGGAAAGTTATTGGGGATGACCATGGGAGACGAATTGAATGGAGAGAGAATGGAGAGAAAGGGAGAGATGGGGGAGTTACTTGAGGAGAGGAGTTAGGGGAGATGAAGAGTTTATTGGGAAGGCAAATAGGAGGGACTTAGAGAGTAAATGAAAAGATATGACCATGTTCCTACCCTTCGGCCTTCTCTACAATCCATCTCATACCTAATTAACTATTTTTGTAATAAGAAGTTGAATGGTTCTAAGTGGGGTATAGTAATAAATATACTAATTAATTAAATTAAAAATATTTAAGTAGTGGGAGATACTTAGGAGTCATGGGAGAGTGAATCTGAGTATTTAACCTATCATTAAATTAGAAATGAAGAAAAATAATTGAAAGGATGACCTGCCATCTTCTTATTTGATCAATTAAATAGTAACCCACATCAATTGATACATGGCATCACCAAAAGTAGAAAATGGAGGTCATTGAGATATGCCACGTGGAACCAACTGGCATATAGTGTTAGTATAGATACCTTTAGATTATGATTACATGTATAAAAAAATTAATGGATTTGAAGGTACGGACTTGGGGGTTCGGGGATGTAGCCCTGAGAAAAAAAAATTTGGGATAATTTTTTTATTTTGAGAATTTTTTCCGGGTAAAGTCATTGAGGTTATCATGTGTCCCTATTAATACTCCTTAACTATGGTTAAGATTCACTTACCTATCCTTGGTTTTTTTTTTAAAATATCAATTTTTTTTCAAACCCTAGTTAAATTCACTCACTCGTAAGGTTAAAGAAAATTTAATATTTTTTCTAAAAACCAAGGATAAGTAGGTGAACCCTAAACCTATGTTTGGTTGTCGAGAAAATAAGTAAAAACATGGAAAAGAAAAGAAAATTAGACAAAACACAACTAAAAATTGTATTAAAAACCCAAAATTTTATTTTCTTTTCCATGTTTTCATCAATTTTTCTCGGCAACCAAACATAGCATAAGAGTGGGTGAATTTTAATCATAGTTAAGGGGTGTTAATAGGGACATGTGGTGACCTAAAGGGTATAACCAGACTCCATTGGAGGGTCCAATATATATATGACAAAAAAATTTGGGGGGACCACTAGTAAAAATAAAATTTGGGGGGGTCAAGTATACTAATTTTTTTTTTTTAAATTGGGGGGGTGGGGGCATGGCCCCTCCCCGCCCCCCTTGGCTCTGCCCCTGGGTGAGGAGACTGTCATCACCACTCAAAAGACGTTACATACCATCTTTACACACTACCCAAGTCTGTGCACACAAATTTATGCCTCGGGCTGGTGTGCAATAGATCATGTGGCACCTTGAGTGGCAGTCTCCTCGCTAGCATCAACTGGAGGTGATCCTAATTTCGTAATTTATGGTCTGAAAAAAAAAAAAAAAAAAAAAAAAAACCTTAGGAGATATTTTTTGAAAGAAAATTTGTGCATTCACACTTGGATCCTCTACGGTTGTATGTTAGGTTGACCCGTGTAACATTAACCAATAGTTTTTTGAACCCTAAGGGCCAGTGCATCTTACCATGGTTAATTGGAGTTAAAAAAGAACATGCGTTGACCATTGGATGTGCTTGAACTCTCCTTGAGTTCAACTGCTATTTCCTGTGTTGCAATCTCCTTGAGTTCACAATTATTACAATTCGACTGAGATTTAATCTTATTTTTAATTATTGTATTTTTTTTTTCTAATCTTTCTTTTTTTAGTTCACATCGCACGAAGTCTTCACTAGTGTACTATATGAGGAGGAGCACTCAACATATAACCAATCCATTTGCCAGAATATGTTGTAAACAAATGTTACCCACACACCTATTTATTCTGGATAATTATTTCATGCTCATTTAGTGATTATGCCCATCATATTTTTATTTAGGATAAAGCTTCTGAGACCCTCATAGGGCCGAAACCACCGAGACCATGCTCTAAGAGAGTAAGGTTTCAGGTGGAGCCCACCATGTAAAATGGGCCCCACCTGAAATCATGCTTTCTTAGAGCATGGTCTCGGTGGTCTCGGCCCTAAGAGGTTCTCAGTAGCAAAGTCCTCTTATTTATTTGTTTTATTAATGTTCCTACATCTTTATTTAGAGACGAGAAAGTGCATCCCCTAACTTTCATCCATCACAAATCAACATCTCAGGCTTTCATTTGCAAGTTAATGGATTATTGGTTAGAAACAGATTCTCTCATTACTTCTCTTCCAGTTATTGTTGCTAGCTTATAATTTAATCAAATACTCACCGTTTATTTAATCATTTTGCAGTGTAAGTCCTGCTATTAGTGCCCTCCAGGACCGTTTGTGAGAGAATGGAATCAGGGTATTGAATTGTGCACTTTTCTATAAAAAAAATCCCAGTTGTGCACTTGGAAGAGACTAAGGATGGTCATTGACCACATATTGAACAGGTGGTGTACCCATTATATGATGGATCTAGCCTAGGATGATCAAACTTTTTCTGTACACTATTTTGATAGACCATCAAATGGTGGGTCCAGCCCACCCTTTGGGCCTTTAGATATGTACAACAAGGCTGATATACAAACTTAAAGAGAAATCGATTTTTATTGAATTCTCAAGATGATTACAAAGAGACCCAATTAGGGTTTAAATAGATAATAGTATATAAATAAATATAGAAACTAAATTAAATCATTCCTAATCTAATGCTAATCAAATCCTAATCAAATCTCAATCTTATTCTAAATCTCAATCTTTCCAATAGTGATGATGGTAATGATGTGTTGCATCTCATGCATATCATAACCATACATGTACTCTATTACTCCTCTTCAAACTCATGTAGATTTGAAAATATGTGTGCGTTTGATACTCAATCAGGTAAGGTAGTTTGTTAGTCATCTCAATATCATTGCAGATCTTGATAGTTGCCAATCGTCACCGTTAATGTATTGTATAAAGAGAGAATATTAGGGCCTCAATGGGCTAGACCTCTATGGGTCATTGAAAAGGGTGGACCTCAATGGTAGGGCTATAAACGGATGCGGATATTATCCGTATTCGGATAATAAAATACTATCCGTTTATAATCGGATACGAATTCAGATACTAGTATATCTGATCTGATAAATATTCGTCCGATTATTTAATATATATAAATAATATATTTTAAATTTACAAATTAATATAACTTTTAAAATATATTTTTAAAATGAAAATTTTTATATTTTTATATTTTTTAAATATTAATTTATATTTTTTTAATTTTTTTAAAAAATAATTGGATAATTCGGATGCTATGCAAATCCGGATATTTTAATCGAAGTCGGATATAAATATCATATTTCACTATCCGCCAGATATTTATTAGGATTCGGATATCCAAATATATAAATGGATACGAATTCGGATATACCACTATCCGCTCCGTTTAGCGCCCTACTCAATGGGTCAGGGCCTCAATGGGCCGAATAGCTTGTTGGGCAATGAAATGTGCCTCGTGGGCCATATTCAAAAAGACATTGGTGAATGTGCCTATGGTCTTGCCAAAGAGGTCACGGGTCTTCAAAACTTTGGGCCTCAAAAGTGGATCCTGGTCATGTCAAATGGGTCACAGGTCCTAATATGGGCCTCAATGAGCCAAAAAAAAAAAGGTGAGCCTATTGGATCAAGTTGATTTCTACAAACCAATCAAGAGATAGTGATCACATCAATATACGAATGAGATTTGCAACTTGTGCCATCAGATCCAAGGAGTGATGCTACAAAATCACGTTGAGCAGAGTGGAAAACAAGGCATGGAGCAGGCAAGTAATGTTACTGTTGTGTTGACATCTTGCACACTATAGTTGAGTACCAGTAAACTAGTGTAGGATTGTTACCTTTCTTCCACCTTCTAAAAACAGGGACCCAAGTTCTTGGTTTCAATAAAGAGAAATCGATTTTTATTGAATGCTCAATATGATTACAAAGAGACCCAACTAGGGGTTTAAATAGATAATAGTATATAGATAAATATAGAAACTAAATTAAATCATTCCTAATCAAATCACAATCATATCTTATTCTAAATCCCAATCTTTCCAATAGTGATGATGGTAATGATGTGGTGCATCTCATTCATATCATAACCATCCATGTACTCTATTACTTCGTTTTGAATTTTTTGAGGGGTAACTGAGATTCAGTAATTGCTTTGTTTGAAGCTTACCTGCTTTTGTTACAGTGAGCTATGCTGACTGAGGAAGCAAAGTATTGGGAGATCGCCTTTAGAGGGAATGAGTCAAGTCTCCTCAGAAATTTCCAACCCATTGGATTCATGGCAGTGCACCAACAGGTCAGAGGGACTTTTATTCTTCAGCAGACTACTAGTTTGAAGGGTCTGCAACTTCAGCAAACTACTAGGTAGCCGGAACAGAAAATTAATCTAATTGTACAACTTCACAACTTTCTCTTTATGAAGCATTGTGTAAGTGTTATATCTGGGCGTTGTACCCACCTTATCTTGTTCCCCTCCCTTTTTTTTTGTTGTCTTGTGAATTTGAGATTATATGGAAATTAGAATGATAGGTTGTTGAAATGCAAGTTAGGTAACTTTTATTGGTCGTAAATTATTTTCAAAATTCCCTTAACTGGATACAAAATATATATCAAGATTTAGATTGCAAAGATCTACTTGTGAGTTGTGACCTTGTATATTTGCGGTTTCCTAAATTGTTTGAAGGCTATAAAAGCTAGTTTTATCAGTAGACCAGAAACCCAGTTTTGGGAGTAATGGAAAAGAATAGTCATAGTACCATAAGTGAAAGAGAAAATGTAACATATAAAACTAACTGAGAAATCTAGAACATGATTAAATAAACAAAAGAATTTAATAATCAAAATGTAATAGGAACCCATAAGTATGCTGGTCAGCACTTAATATATCATCAACCATAAGCCTAGAGGAAAATCTGAGGAACCACTTGGGTCTTAAACAACCCTATAAGGATTCTTGACTCATAATACAAACGAGAGGGAGAGAGCTCTGCTGAAAGAAGTTTTTGCAATTTAGTTGCTGCTAAAAAGTGAGCAATTGTATTCCCTTACATTTGGACAATTGTTCTCGGTAGTCGACCTACTGCTCAACCTTAATTCACCAAATTTTACCTTTTGAGTTTTGATTTACGCTCATGCTTTCTTGTTTGGATGAGTTAGCTCATTGACCTCATAAGTATGTTATAAAAATCAATTACTGGTCAGAAAGCAACAATACATTCATTAATAATAACTGGTATGAGTGAAAACAGTTTTATGGCTGTATTAGTCATCTATATACTTGCGGTCAAATGGGATAACTAGAATTTATATACTCCTTCGCACACAGGTAGGATGGTTGGAAACCAAAACGTTTATGGGCTTAGTAGCTAGGATATTTCCCTATGTCAAATAAATTATTCAAATCAGATGCCCGTGATCATTGCCATATTATATTGGACAAGAGTGTCACAGAGAACCCTATGTAAAGCTCAAGAAGGGTGAAACACCTTTTTGATCAATTTTCTCAACAATTAATCCAAGTAAATTAATGAAGTAATCTCACATCTTTTGGAAACATCTTCAAACAGTTACCATGCCAAGACTATTAATTGTGAAAATAGAATACAATCAGTAAGTACTATCTTCAAACAAATTTATTTCAAAGAAAAATAAAATTTGCAGTAGAGTAACAAAGAAGTTTCCAGACTACAGAGAAATGATAGAGCATACAGATTGTATGAGTGTGAGAATGAGGAGAATAACTGCAGCGATGAACGGAATGACTGCCCAAGAAGAGTGAAAATAATAACGTCTCAAAGATGTCATCCACTTGTGTAGACGCTTCTTGCAATATGCATCAAGCATTGCGTATTCTTCAGAAAAATAGGATTCATCATAAATAATATCATCTGCGGAAAGATTGTTAATAAAATGTGACACCTCTTCATTGTTGCTTAAATAGTTCAGAATAATTTCACGATTAACGAGTAAATCTACGTCCTTGGGAGTGTTGATGAGGCTGTTCATGAAGGCTGCATAACTGTTGACGTACGCCTTAGTGGGATAGTGACATTGCTCCAAGGCAATAAGATTTCGAAAGAAAGGTTCTGTACCATCTCTAATAAGTAAAGGTTGGACTTCCAAAACTTTACCAGTAAATTTTACATCCATTAAGCAACCGCTTTCACTGTCACCTGCTTTAAACTTGACACCGACCTCGTGGAGTTCCGTCACACTGTGTCTAGGGATAGGTCTGAAGTTGAAACCATATTCTGAACGAGATGAGGGAATACAACAAGTTCTAAAGAGATCTAGGATATGCCTTACACCAGAACTATTAATAACAATTGTGCTTGGAGTATCCCTTCTTACAAAACCACAGAAGAAATCAATGGTCAGATCAACGAGGTTAGGATATGTATAATCTTTGTTGGAGACTGGCATTAGGTTAAATAAATGCTCAAGAACAAAGAAGGGAAGCTGATTCTCAAGTAATATCAAGTCAACTTGTATAAGAGAGGGCATCCACATGGTATTAAGTATAGGGTCGTTATCTTCTCTCCCAAATGAGTAAAACTTTTGGAGGAACACAATGATAAAGAAACCGTCGAGAAGCATCATTTCTAAAAATTGGTTGCTATTAAGGTGGATGTCTTCTGCATAACATTGGCGAGCCAGTTGTTCTAACCCACTCAAAGTTTCAAGACAAGACTCCAAATTTATCTCAGGGTACTGTTCAAGATAAGTGTTCAAGTACCTCCTTTTATGCACATTCATTTTACACAAGCTTTGATTGTCGCGGTGAAAAGGGCCAAGAGAGACTAATTTAGGAGCGTAAGCTGACTCTCTTCCTTTGCGGAGGATCTCGGGAACTCTGTAAATACAAGTCTCAGATGATAAGGAGAGCTCAGGGTTCCAATTTTCTCGAATAGAATTTGCCAACATTTCAATGGAAATACTATATCTTCTTTCATTCTCCCCGCTTACAGGCCCATTACCTTCCATTCTTTCCAATGTCAACAGACGAGCTAAGATCACTGGCAACACAATAAACACCACCCCTTTATTAAACCAAGTGTTTATTTTATTTATGGAAAATGATTTCCTTTAAATGACTCTTTTATTCATTTTGGACATGGTGAATTTACTTGAAAGGATTTGTTCTGCCCCTCTCACAATTCCAACAAATGATGTTACACCCTAAAACTATTTACCGCAAACAAACGGTGTCAATTTGAAAAGTGTAAAAAAACTTTTTACCGCAAACAAACGGTATCAATTTGAAAAGTGTAAAAAAAAAAAAAACAAAAAAAAAATTCTAATGGGCTATCCATTAGATCTGCCATTAATTTAAATTTCACTCATTGACCCAAGTGGGAGGTCTTGGGTTCCATTTTTCACTCCCCCTTTGGGGCCAGTCCCACCCGAATTTTCAAAACTTTCTTGATGGGGCGGATTGCATGCCTTCATCAAATCCCAGGGATCTAGTCCTGACCTGAAGGTTTGGGAACTGGTGTTTATGTGTTAACCAAAAAAACCAATTGAGTTTTGTCCCACCTTGGAAGTGTACTTCCACACACTCTATCTCATAAAGTACCATTGGGCCTCAAATGGTTGGTACCCGTTTTGAGGTTCACTTTTGTGAAACTTCATGGGCTGAGTGTGTGTATGCGTTTCCTTTCCTTAGCCTACAGTAACGCCTTGTGGTGTTTTATGTTAGCCAAAAAAAAAAAAATGAATGACTGGGAGGGATGAAGGTTCACTCACCTACGGAATTTCAGTAGTGGTTGTGACTTGATATCATCTTTCGCACACGATAATCCCCTCTCTATTTGGATAACTGGGTAGTCATTGTTCCAAAAGAAAATCAAAGATGACAGGAGAGAGAAGAGAGCTTTGCATGGACATATAGGAAGCTCCTTAAATCATCAATGAGGCTCAGACCATATGCACGCACCCTCGGAAGGGCCTAGAATCCTCTTTTCTCATTCATCTTCTTCTGGTAATTGATTTATGGGAACCCCAAGGTTTACATATAGTAGATTAGCTATAAGCATTTTCAATTATTAAATAGAAAATAAAAACATATGTTGGCGATTGACCCTCCCAAAAAATAATTAAAAAATAAAGAAAGTCCATATGCTTTAGATTCCTTTCTAGAAGTCCTTTACCAATAATTATAGAGTTTAACTATGAACAAAACTCTAGTTCAAGAGATATCTGGAGAGTAAAAAAAAAAGCTGATAATAGGGGTGTTTGGAAAGAGCAATAGTTCACTCCACCGGCGAGGAGCCATCTATTGCACCTTCTCTCACAAATGACAAAAAAATACGCTCAATAGGGTCATGTGCCTTCACCTCATTGACCTCATTAGTATGTTGCTTGAATCCTTATCTCACTGGTCATTGTCCCTAAGTCTTTTTCCATATATTAGCAACCACTAAGATAATAATATAAACTGTACTTGCAAATGACTCTTCACATGAGCTAGTGTTAGATTAAGGGTAAAAGGCTTGCTAACAGGAAGACAAAAAAGAAATAAAACATCTTTTTTTTTAAACCTCAGTTTGGAATCACATTTTTCTCACTCACTAAGCTTTTTCGAAGTTCAAAAATACTCTATAGAGTGTGTTGAATTTTGGAACATCTCTTTTCTTATAGATATAGGAAAATGATATTCATAGATTACCTCACGTTAGACTAACATTCTTCGTCTTTTTCTTCTTCTTCTCACTGCATGGAAGAGACCAAGATAGATGTATCTACGGGAGAGAACTATATATATATATATAGATGTGACGAATCCGGAGTATGGTTCAAGTCATAGGTGATGGCCCCTACACCACCATTAATTATCACATGGTTTAGGCATTTACTTTTTTCACTTTTCAAGTGATTCTTATATAAACTCATAAATATATCATGAGAAGGCCGTAGATTGATACTTTTATTTAATTCTAAAATTGTCCCTTATCATATATAAAGACATTTCTTTACTAATATAATGATTACTAATATAACGAGGATGGGTGTGTTCAAAAACGTTGATTGAAATTTACTTAATTTCAACACTATCCTCTCATATGGATTCAAAGAACTCATGAGCAACTCCCATTTATCGCAGCCCAAGACTTAGTGAATTCTAAAATTACCCTATTACTCATATTGGTTTAAATTTGATTGAATTTTAGTTAATTTTAAAACTGCCTTTATACATATGGGTTCAAAACATTGACTGAATTTTACTTAATTCAAAAATTACTATTTAATCATACATAAAGACTGATATTTTGAAAAATTAATTAAATTTAACTTAATTTCAGAACTACCCATTTGCAAATATATAAAGAGAATGATATTTAAAAAAGTTAATTCAATTTTAGCGTATTTCTAAAATCATCCTTTATTAATTTTAGTTTTTATTAATATAGGAGACTTTTTTCGCCAAAAAATATAGGAGAATTAAAAAGTTGATTGAAATTTAATTTAGTTCTAAAACTGACCTTTATTAGTATATAAAACAATGTTTTCATAATCGGATCAACCATCGTACCGGTTGGGTGACTGGTTTCCAGTACGACTGGTCCAGTTGAATCATGTACTTTTATTATTAAAATTGTATATTTTTATTTTCTCGGCCTTAATGTTGCTAAAGTTTTTTAATTCTCAAAATGCCCCAAAGTCAAATTTGTATAACCAAAATGTTGCTCACAAATTTTTTAACTCAAAACGTTCCTCAAGTTTTCCCATATTTCATTTAATTTCTTTATTTCTGAAATATCCCTCAATTTATATACCAAAATATTACCAATTTATTTCTAAAATATCCCTCAAGTTTCTCACCAAGTTTCTCACCAATAATTAGCCTTGAGATTTTGACCAAATGCAAAGGATTTGGAGTAATTAAATGAATGGTTGTGGTGACAGCATGGCAAAATTGTCTTCTTTTGCTTTATGGTCGGACCCAAACCTAAGAGTATCTGATTTATCTTCACCTCAAAGAAAAGTACCTGATTTGCTTTTGTAACAATGAAAAAAAGAAGAGAAGAACGCATCTAGTTTGCAGTCAAAAACTATCAAAGGTTTAGGTCTTATATTCTCTGTCTTTGATAATTATGACTACTTTATTTACCTGAAAAATAGTTAAAAACTATGAAGAGGAGCTCCCATAACAAGCCTAATTGCAGGGGTAGTGTTGGAAACATACACAAATTGATACACAGAAATACCCCTAATTTAGTTGTGTCTTTCCAAAATAACCTTTCAACTTATAAGCCATTTTTGTGCTCTCCAAAACTGCTATTAATACTTAGAATCTTGAAAATTAAGAAAGATTTACTTTCTTAATCCCTTCCAATACATAGAAGCAGTGTTGTCAGAACCGGACCGGACCGGCTGGTCATACCGGTGGAACTGTGAACTAGTCCTCTGTCTGGTTCGACGCGGGTCCGGTTCAGAAAACAGTGCATAGAAGTGAAAAGTAATTTGCTTGTTGCGAAATTTTTTCTTATCTTATTTTCTGAAAAAGGAAAATCAAGAAAATTCTTCTTACTAGCTTTTGTCCATTTTCCAAAAAAATATCGTTAAGAAACTTATTTCTACCCCTTCATCGGGAATATTTTGGGAGGCTCTAGATTTCTCTTGAACTATAGCTCTTGTTCATAATTAAACTCATATCACGTAAAACCTTGCCCAATAACACTTGCTTAAAACAAAAATAAAAATACCCAATGCGTGGCACATTCTGGTTGGTAGATGATCCGCAGTGAGGATATTTGGGAACAAGTCTTCTTCTTGCGTCTATGCACTCTCTCTCTATGGTTGGCTGGAGAAATCAAACAAAATTTGGGAGTAAAAGTACAAAATTGGCCGATTTAGTAGAGCAGATCTTTTACCCTTGGTCTGGCTGTGTGTGTTTAGAGTGCCTTTAGGCATTAATGTTATAATAATATGCAATTAGAATTACGGGGTTAAGATTGAGAATAGAAAATAAATTGAAATGCCTTTTTTTTTTAAACGTACATGTAACAAACTAAACACACACTCGCAGTTAGATCAATGTTTACCGCTAAGTTGTCATAGGAGTAAACCCACGCACTCACTCTAAAAGGGCCTAACTAATGGAGGAGTTGAGGACCTTATACACCCTCGCAAAGTCTAGACCCAATTGAAATGCCAGTGAAAATAGCTAATTGAATTGCTTTTCCTTACGACATTATTGATTTGATATATATATTTTTGTCAGCTGTCTTTCTCAAAGCTTGAGCTACTATGATTTAAACCAAAAGAATCCAAACTTTGGTAGGCTTGTGTGGGAAGATGCTTTTGGGAGAGTTGCCCTTTGGCGCTGCCCCTGCTTCTTGAATTGTATTTTGTGCACAAAAAAGAAAAAGACGAGGAGAGATGTCATTCAATATAGAGTAGTGATGAAGATTTAGGAAATTATGCCTTAAAGGAAGAAAAAGTTGTTTCCGTTCTTTTTGTGGAACTTTTAAAGTCTAGAACTTTCATTGTTTTTTTTTTTTGGTTCGACATATACGTTTAGGCTGCAATGCCGGTTAGGTGTTAGTATCTGTTCAGTTAGTGGGCGGGTGGACAGTATATACAAACTCCCACCCTCTCGGGAATGGAACCCGGTACCTCCCCCCAAAGCAGGGGATACACTACTACTAGGACAAAGCCTTGGTGTTTAATATCTAATTTTACTTAATATCTAGAACTTTGTTAATTCATAGAGTGCAAAAGTTCTACAAGTATGGAACTTTTAAGTTCCACCAAAAAATTTGGATTTTTTAAATTCCATTTATGTAAAATTTCTAATTAATTTGAACTCCATAAATCTAAGATCCCATTGTGTAAAAAGGATTGAGATATCTTTTGAAGTTACCATAATACCCAGCAATATATTTTATATTACAAAATCACCATTGGATTAGAATAGATGGGCTGAGCATAAATGGTAAATATTCAGTTCTCTCTATCCTAAGTATATTAAGCATAATACATATCATGCCCAACAAAGCTTAAGCCAAACCAAGCTTTAAAGGAGTCCAAGTGAATCAAATAGTTTGAGCTTGATTCATCAAAACTTCAAACTCAGCTAAAGGCTCAGCTCCATTCAAACCTATAGAAAAAAATGAACACATTTTATCTCATCTCACCTTATTACACTTACTCTATTGCGTCCTTTTTTTTTTCTTTTTTTGTTGGGAATACCCTTCTGTAATAGTTCTTTGAAGAAGGGATAGTACAATTAGTTACACAAAGGAACCCATTACCATTTTAACTTTGTTGATAAATTGTAGAAACATCAAATCGTGCATGTGTTGGTAGTCATCGTTTGTATTGAAGTCCATCAGTGTTGCTTCATGCTCATCTTAGAGTTTGTTGGAGCCGACGGCCCACGCACCTAATGAGAGGTCAGTCATTTGGAGAAAACGAAAAAAACTTAGAGGTATCAATATGTAGAGAGATTTCAACTAGAGCAGTAAGAAAAAGAAAAAGAAAAAGATAACAATAGAACTTAAGCAAATTTTTGTTTGAGGTTTCACACTGGGGCCAGTCCCGCCCAGATTTTCCTGACTTTGCCAGTGGGGCGGGTTGCGGGCTCTCGTCACACTCTGGGGACTTAGTCCTGACACGAAGGGTTGAGGACAACTCGGGTTACCCAAAAACAAATCTTACCAAACTACTTTAACAAAATATCTTAAATTTCAAATCTACTTATGATAATATACAATGTATCTAATCACATTATATTATCTTGCTCCATTCTCCATCATCATCTCGCAATTACATTGGCCTTTGAAGAAGGAGAATGTATTCCGTTACAAATGTTAGCTCTTGATCTTCTTTTATCTTTGTAATTTGTTGACAAATGTTACCTCTTGATCTTCTTTCATCTTTGTAATTTGTTGATGAATAACTCGAACATTCAACCGTGATTGGTGGTCACCGCTTGTTTTTGCATCGCATCTCACTCAATTTTATTAGTCTATCAGATTTAGTGGCCTACTAGATCAGGCTGTCATGATCATCTCCTCAAAGCACACGAAGTATGATCCGACGATTTGAAGAAAAACTTTCATTGAAGAGATTTTCAATAAATGAAAAGAAAAGAAGATCATAAGGCATAAGTGTAAGAAGGGTTGTAGAGGTCTGAAGGAGGGTGTAATTTTATTTTAAAAAAGTTTCCCATTTGACGGGCGGTGGTGCATCACCCACCAGAAAAAAGAACTAAGGGTCGAAAGGATTGATGACTTCAATATCATATTGAAAAAATGATTCTATTGATTTTTCTCACAAGAGGTTTTGAATTTGAATTTGAATTCTCTTATCTACTACTTTGCATCGTTTGATTAAGAATTCTGTTCAAAGACTTCAGGCATTTCAATCTGAAGTTTCGACTGTGGCATGAATTTGTTCGAATGTGATAATCTCATTTTGGCAGTACTCCAAATCTCTACCTCTGAATGTGGCATGTGTGTGCTGGAATGCGATATCTCATATTGGAATTACACCAATTTCTTTAATTGTCTAATTTGAGCTAATAATTCAATCAAGAATGAGCGAAAAAGCGAGAAGGTTTGGTCATAATCCCTACTTGATAGCATCTTAATCATCCACCTGGTGTTTATACAATATATATGCCGAATCGAAATGGACTTATCTTTGCTTTTCTTAATTACCTTTCGGTAATCTTTGTAGCTAAGATGAATTTGGATGAAAGCAATGTTGCATCATTGATGGGGTTAAAACTTACAAGATAGGCCCTCGATACCAAAGCTTTGATTACTAAAGGGATTACCATCCAAGCCATTAGTTTCGAGGCTACGCCATTATAGTCGAAGGGATTTGATGTCAATATCAAATGTCAACCAAGCGTAAGGCTTCGATATTAACTGTATGATAATGGTGACACTAGAACTACGGAATCAGTGTCCTATAATATGTGAGGAAACTGGTTGTTCTTGGATGAAGACCATCGAGACGTGCCCTAATGTACGTGGCACACATCTTCATCGATTTGGTGTTAGGTCATTCCATGGGTGGAACACAGCATAGTAGCTATATCAATCAAGAACAATGCCAAATATATGAGGTGTGAAGATTTTCTCTGGATTGTTGGCCTAGAATCCAAAATGGTCCATTTTTAGCTCTAGATTAGATGATTGACTAATCAATACAAAATTTGGACTGTTTCTAGATTAGATGATTGACTAATCAGAATAAGTTTTGGATTACCTTCTTCCCTTCATGGAGTGGAAGAAAACTTGCACATGTGGTGTCGTTTGTTACTTCTTTTTGGGATGTCTTGCGTGTTTTAGCATTAGTAGGAGGGTGTATTCTATGTGTGGAGTCGTATAGTAAGCCACCATCTATGCTGCGGCTATTGCTTCTAATACCCCCCCTTAAGTGAAGCATACCATAGTCACGAAGCTGTAACTTGGAGGAGAATAGGTGAAGTGCAGGCTGGGGGAGACTCTTTGTAAAGATATTAGCAATTTGAAGTTCTGAGGGGACAAACTGTATGCGAAGTTGATCGGAGGCGACCTTTTCCCGTATGAAGTGGTAATCCAATCCGATATGTTTGGAGCGAGCCTAAAATACGGGATTTGAGCTCATGTAAATGGCACTACGATTGTCACAAAATATAAGTGGGCAAATGGACAATTAGACATGTAGATCACATAATTAAAAGGTAACCCAAGTAATTTCAGCAGCAGTATGAGCTAGGGCGCGATACTCCGCTTCAGCACTAGAGTGAGAGACTGTGACTTGCTTCTTGGCACTCCAAGAAATGAGATTATGCCTGAAATACAAGGCAAAGCCAAAGGTGGAGTGACGGGTGTCGGGGCAGCCTACCCAATCAGCATCTGAATCCCCAGTGAGGGTATTTGTAGAATCAAAGAAGATTTGTAGACCATGGTGAAGGGTGACCTTCACATACCTAAGAATCCATTTGACAGCTCGATAGTGATCTTCAGTATGAGTGTGCATAAACTGACAGATAGTGTTAACACTATAGGAGGATCCGGTCTCGTGAGTGTTAAATACTGCAAGGTGCCCACAATGATGTGATAATGAGTGACATCGGAGTAGGGGTTTCCTACTTTGGTAGGTTTCTGACCAACAACCATAGGGGTGGAAAGAGGTTTGACGCCCGCCATTTGTACCTAATTAAGAAGGTCAATGGCATATTTCGACTGATATAAAAGTAGGCTCATAGGGGTGGATGTAACTTTAATGCTGAGAAAGTAGTGGAGAAGGCCCAAGTCCTTCATTACAAACTCATTGCTGAGACGAAGCACAAAAGCATTGATGAGAGTGGTGCTACTTCTAGTGAGAATAATGTCATTGACGTATACGAGAAGGATCAAAGTACCATGGGAGCTATGAGCGATGAACATCGAGGAGTCAACACGACTAGGTTTGAAGCTGAGATGAAGGAGGAAGATACTCAGGCGATCAAACCAGGCACAAGGGGTCTATTTTAAACCATAAAGAGCCTTCTGAAGGCGGCAAACATGATGTGGGAGGGACGGATCCTCATAGCCAGGGGGCTGGTCCATATAGACTTCCTCATTTAAGTGCCCATGAAGAAAGACATTTTTAACGTCAAGTTGACGAATCTCCCAATGATGCATGGTAGCTAAGGCAAGAACAAGCCCAATAGTAGTAGGCTTGACCACGGGGCTGAATGTCTCATCATAAGCGAGACCATATAACTGAGAGTATCCCTTAGTGACTAGACGGGCTTTGTACCGTTCAACAGTCCCATCAGCTTTAAGTTTAGTCTTGAAAATCCATCGACAACCAACAAGATGCATGTGGGGTTTGCGAGGAGTAAGAACCCACGTTTGATTTTGGTGAAGGGCATGCATTTCTTCATCCATGGAAGTAATCCAATGAGAGTGTTTGGAGGCAGATTTGTAACCACGTGGTTCCTTTAAACTCAGTAAGGCTTGAAACAATGATGAGTCACCATGATGAGAAGTCGAAGTGTGTGGTGGAATAGGATGCTTGGTGGATTTTGACCGAGTAATCATGGGGTGAGTGTTGTCAGTAAAGGACGCAATGGTGATGTTGGGGTCAATTGGTAGATCAATCACAATATGACCCCCTAGTATGTTGCTTGATAAGTTCCCGAAATCATGTATTGGAGGCAAAGGTGGTTCTGAAGCACATGAAGAAGTAATGCACTGATCAATTGTCATGAGAGATGAAAGGGCTGCAGGAATAGCAATCGGGCTGATCTGAGGCGAAGTTGTTTCTGAAGCACATGAAGAATCAATACCTTGATCGTGTGTCATGGGAGATGGAAGGGCCTCAGGAAGAGCAACCAGGCTGATCTGAATTTGGGGAAGTCGTTGATCAAGAAGGACAGCAGATGGGGCATCGTGATGAAGTGACTGAGAGGACGTGTGCTGGGCTAGAATGTCTGAAGGAACCAATGCGTCTTGCATTTGATGGTAGTCAAGATCATCAAATATATTGAGGTCAGTAGTGGCACTTGGAGGTGAAGAAGAGTTGGCATATGGAAGTGTGGACTCATCAAAGATGACATGTTGCAAGATATACACCCGGTTGGATTGAAGATCGAGGCAACGATATCCTTTATGCAAGGTGTTGTAACCTATAAAAGCACATCGAGAGCTCTTTGGAGAGAGCTTATTGGGTGAGTAGTTACGAAGATATGGAAAGCATAAACAACCAAAAGTTCGAAACATGGAAAAGTTAGGAGACTTACCAAACAAGAGAGAGTATGGGGTTGCATGTTCGAGAATGGGGGTAGGGAGTCAATTGAGGATGTACGCGGCAGTTGAGAATGCTTCATGTAAGCACCCTATTTTTGCACCCCCTATTCCTCTTCCCACTTCTTCAAATGCTCCAAGGTTTACCCAAGGCCCAAGCCCATTTGGCCAAACTTGTACCCAAACAACTCAATCAAGCCCAATTACTTAATTCCATTACCCAAGCCCAAGTAGCCAAGCCTAATTACTCAATTGTCTTAGCCAAAACTCAATTGCTTTAGTGAAAGCCTAATTACCATAGCCCAAGCCCAATTGCCATAGTTAAAGTCCAATAACCATAACCCATGACCCATCTACTAACAACCCATGATCCATAAGGTCTAGTCCACATACCCACATCCATTCAACCCATATCCAAGACCCACTAACCCAAGTCCACTTTCCACTTTCCTACAAAAGACCTTTTATTTTTTCTTCAAACCCCAAATAGTCCCATTTTTATGTTTACACACATTTTTGACCACCCAATCATCTCTCACCAAGTACACACCTTTTTGACTAACCAATCACCTCTCATACTCCCTTACACCTCTTACAACTCATTCTTACACCTCTTACAAAACAATTAATTCTCTTACACTCCTTTTGACCAACCAATCACCTCTCATCAAGTACATACCTTTTTGATTACCCAATCACCAACCACATCAATTTTGACCAACCAATCACCTCCCTTCTTCTCACCCAACCCTCTATTAATCACCAAATTGCCACAACCCCTTGAAACCTCTATAAATACAAGACCCTCACAAGCCATTTCTTTCACCTCCAAAATCTCAAGTGGAAACCCTAGCTCTTCCTCCTCTCACCCCTTTTATTTCTTTTTAGCCTTGAAGAAAGTTAGAAGAAGCCAAGGTTTAGAGTGTGTAGAGAATTCTAGGAGTAAAAGCCTAGAGTTCTTCACTAACTCTCTTCCTTTGTGGACTCTAAAAACTCATCACCTCTTGGAGCATTGGAGAAGTAGTCTTGGAGGAGTAGGCACTCTTCCTTCTATTCTTTATCTTCTTCTTTAGTTTATATCTTTTTTTTTATTTGTAGTCTTCTTCTAGAATAATTTGGGAAGACCTTTCTTTTCTCAAATTTAGTTGGGTCTCTCTACAACAATCTAATGGTGTAGAGGGACCCCACCTCAAAAGAAAGGAGATGTCTTATTTTTTTCTCTCATGTAAATATTTCTTTCTTTCATATGTACCCACTAGTGTGGATATGGGTAGGCCCATAGAGAGTGGAAGCTAAAGCTATACCTCTCTTTTTTATTTTGTTTCTTCATTTTGATTCTAGTCCTTCTTCTAGAATCATTTGGGAAACTCATCATCACTCCAATTTTCATAGTTGAATCTCATTACATCATTCATAATGGTGTGAAGGGACTACATTAGAGAGGAGATGATGAGTTTTCATTTTCTTCACTTGTCACTTTTTCATTTCTTTCTTTTTTCTTCATGTTCTATTTTGAATGGATAAATGATGACTTAAGGACCTAAGGACTTAAAGAGGACTTTAATCCAAAATACCTCATATCAAAGACAATGGTATTTGATTTATTATCAACATCAATCCAACAAAATAGGTGTTGGCAATAGACCATTTACTATTCACAATGCACACCCCTCTTTATGTCCTAAATATAATCTTTTAGCCTAACTTTTCCTTAGCCTTTCTCTTGAATTAAATTTGACTTTAGTTAAGTTTTCCAAAATCTCACCTATATGAAAATCCAAAAAAAAAAACATGATAAAATCTCAAAATACCAAAAACATTATAAAATCTAAAAATACCAAAAAAATCTAAAAATACCAAAAGACCAAAAACATGCTTGCTAGATCTTGATTAGCCTACTCAACCATGGGTAACACCCTTCTAACCGCGGTTAGACCTAGACCTTGCACTTGACCAACCCGGTCAACTAAACCCTAGCCCCTAGGCTAGACCCTTGACCACCTTATGCACACACACACGCACCCTTAGCCTTGGCACGGGCTCATGTGCCAGAACTACGCTCGGTCTGATCTCACCCCAATGTGAGTACGTAGGCAACCCAACCCGGGTTCGACCCTAGCCCATCTAGCTTTCTTTCTTTCTTGGATTAGCATTTGATTAAACATTTAGACATTTTAATTAATATTGAGATTAAATTTGGCTTAAATTTAGGGAGTAGGTAACCATTGCAAAATGGGGGTCTTGGGGTGCCTAACACCTTCCCCATGACTTAATCGAACCGCTTACCCTAACTCTAATAGATCATTTGCCTTATCCAGATCAATCCGGGACCTATCCCTAAGAATGAATAGGTGACGACTCTCAGTCAAACCATATTATGTGAAAGTGGGTAGGAAATTCCCATGCTCACACTTCAATCCAAAGTCGAGTAGGAGCATGACTATGAAAAAGAAGAGTGAGGCCCATCTCAGTGATACTACAATGTTATCTTTCGGCATGACCATTTTGCGTTGGAGTGTGAGGACACGAGGCACGCTTGAAAATACCACATTGAGAGAGATGGCCCAAAAATTTTGTGCTAGAAAATTCTTGACCTCCATCACATTGAAGGATTTTTATTCTGCAATAAGTTGATTTTCTACTAATCTTTGAAAGTGAAGAAAAGTTGAAAAAAAATCAGATTTCTTTTTCATTGGAAGGAACCAAGAAAATTGACTGTAGTCATCAACAAACACTAAATAATATCGAAAATCAGATGGAGAAGTAATAGGAGATGGTCCTCATATGTCAAAATGTACCAACTCTAAAGGAGTTGTGCATCTTTTATTATTCAATTGAAAAGGTAATCTCTTACTTTAGCCTAACTGGCAAATAGAGCAAATAGAACTATTGCATTTATTTGAGTCCACAAGTTGGATCTCTTTGGATTTATGCAAAACATTAAGGATGCTAGATGCGGTATGACCAAGGCGGTTGTGCCAGTTAGATGCAGAGCTCTTGATTGGAGTAGTATGACTTGAAAAATAGGCTTCATGGAGAGAATCAAGGGTGTACAGCCAACTCTTCTACTCCCCGTTTCCAACACTTTCTTTGTTCCCTGTTCCTGAATGATAAAACCAGTGGGTGAGAAGATAAACAAGCAATCATTATCCTGAGTGAATAGAATCACGGAAATTAGATTTTTTTTGAATATGAGGGACAAGTAGAGTATTATGAAGTCGAAAGAAGCCCATAGGGGTTGATAGAGTAATCGATCCTGTGTGAGATATAGGGATAGAAGAACCATTACCAACACGAACTTGATCTGTGCCCTGATAAGACTGCATATTGGTGAAGTTACCTTCATTGTTGGTGATGTGGGCGGTGGCTCCACTGTCAGGGTACCACTCTGCATCTGAAGAATCCTGAATAGTGAGAGAAGTAAAAGCTTCCGAGACTGAAGTGGATTGATAAGTTTGATTGAACTTGTTGCGACATTCAAGAGCAGTATGACCCCCACGATCACAGATCTGACACATGGATGCAGGGGCTGAAGGTTGAGGATTTCCTTAGACATGTTGTTGAGGTCAATTCCCATTATCATGAGGTAATCGTGGAACATCATAACCACCACAGTTGTTCCCATGATCTTGAGGAAACCGTGGAGGGTTGTAGCCACCACAGTTGTTGGCTGTTCCTCGGTAATTGTTGTGATGTTGCCCCCTTCCTTGTGCAAAATTTTGATTCCGATATTAAGGTCTGTAGCCTCGTCCTCTATTTCCATATCGAAAATTTCTTCCTCCCCTTTGAGCCGTGAAAGCCACATCGTGATGATTCGATGGAGGTGTGAGACTTTTGAGCAATAGTTCATCCTAAGGAAAGCTGGAACAACTTCTTGAAAGGATGGAATAGAAGGTTTTGTCAAGGATGTAGTCACAAAATTATGATAGTCTGGTCCTAGACCTCGTAGAAGTCAATAGACCTTATCAGTATCCAGTACTGGGTAGTACTGGGTTGCCAATGGCTGAAAGCTGATCACAAATTGCCCGAAATTTTCGAACATGTTCAGATACAGATAAAGCCTCTCTTTTTAGTAACTGTAGTTCTTCACGGAGTTGTAGTTCTCTATTCTTGGATTTGTGAGCAAACAATTCTTCAACAATTTGCCAAACTTCATGAGCAGTTTGGCGATCCAAGGTGAGACTCATAGCCTCTTCAGACAAAGAGGAGTTGATCAAGCTTGTTACAAACCGATCCAGAAGTCTCCATTGGCAAAAAGCTAGGTTGGGGATATTACCTCCTTCAGTTTGAGAATGTGTGTGGATGGAGTCTCCATTGTTCCATCAATAAACCTGAGTAATGTGTGTGGATGGAGTCTCCATTGTTCCATCAATAAACCTAAGTAAATCCTGACTTTCAAGCAAAGGAATTAGTTGGTTTTTCCATAGCAGGTAGTTGTTCCATTGATGAAGTGACGATTTGGTTATCCACGTTAGATTCCATGAGAGAACAAACGAACTGGAGGAAGGTTGAGGGAGGGAAAATTTATTGAACACACACAGATCTCAAGAGAGAAACCGTGGCTCTGATACCATAAACAAATTTTGAGTTTCAATTCTCTCAACGTGAGAGCTTTTCTTTGTATTCATTGTTTATATAGGCGCTGTTACAGATTTACAATTCTGGAAATAATTCAAGATATACAAGAATATGGAAAGAAGATATACAATATGTTCCAAAGAGGAGAATCCAGAAAAACTCTTACTATTTTCATCAAAGATCTCTGCAAGATTTTAACCAAGAATGGGAAGAGACTTTCTGGTATTCATTACTTCCTTTTTGGATGTCTTGCGTGTTTTAGCAATAGACGGAGGGTGTATTCCATGTGTGGAGCCCTATGGTAAGCCTCCATCTATGCTGTGGCAGTTGCTTCTAATAATTAGAGAAGAAGTGGAGAGAGGTTAATGGTATTTTTCTTCATTTGTATACCCTTATGATAATAAAATTATAATATCAGCTAGTCTTACTTGATGCTAATCTAAATTAGATGGTGCAAAGTATCTTATTCACCATATTACATTATTAACTTATTTCTCTAATAATATCCATATAGAAAGGTCATGAGCACGGATTTCATGGAAGACATTATAGGAATTTAAGATGCTTACCCATTAAATGTTTTAGAAGTTTTGTTTGGTTTAATCCTTGAAAGTTAGTCGGTCAGATTTTTGTCAAAAATTTGCAACAAATTTGATGGGAGTTTTTTTTTTAAATTCTTTTTATGTGGTTTATATTTTAAGCTTTTATAAATGCCTGTGGTTTGGGACAAACAAGAATACCCATCTATTTTTTTTATTTTCATTTTTAGGTAGTCACTATGGTTCCATAAGGTAAGTCCACACTCACTCCAAAAGAGCCTGACTAATGGAGGAGTTGACCCATCTGGATTTATATTGCATTCCAAGGAACATCATGAGGGCCAACACTCCTTGTCTATCTTTCCTACACATTTTATCCGAGGTATATAATTTGTGACGCTCGACTTTTAATGGTTCTGTGTTGTGTGAACTTTGGGCTTGATCGTGAACTTCTGGCTTTCTCCCCCGTCAAGAGTAACAATGCTTCGGCGTTGTGTTAATCATCCATATTTGACAATATCAAGTCCATCGCGAACTTTTGATATATTTTATAAAATAATAGCCTACTTATAAAGATTACTAATAGCAGAATGGTATAAAAGGGATTTTTTGATCCCCCCCAAAAAAAAAGTTACATGTATTTAGATGGATCGCCATGCTTAAGAAGGGAACATCACCTTCATCCATTCTCTAAATAGTTCTCTCAGTAAGTGTAAAAATCTTACATCCTTGGGAGAAATTTAAGTGGTATAACCATTGAAAGGACTAAGAATTTATTAAAGAAGAAATCTTATTTGTAACAGAGTTACTGAACAATTTTGAGATGAAAAGGAATGTGAGTAAAAATGGTTTCTATGAAGGTGGGAATGAGGACTTACCTTAAAAACAGAGATGACTTAACCGAATTGCTTCATCCAGCTGAAATCATATACCCTAATATCCATGAAACCTTTGGTTATACTCGCTGAACATACTTTACCAGAACAAACCACAAAAGCTTAATTATGTCCATGTTACTTGTCTTCCTCACAATTTTACTGGTCTTTGTCATAGGAGACAAACTCAG
This sequence comes from Tetracentron sinense, assembly GCA_015143295.1. Lineage (NCBI taxonomy): Eukaryota > Viridiplantae > Streptophyta > Magnoliopsida > Trochodendrales > Trochodendraceae > Tetracentron > Tetracentron sinense. The sequence goes on from CM026569.1 coordinate 8,327,314, forward strand.
CCTTTGTGTTTGCTTTCACAAAGTGCAAACAACACTTCTGCCTCTACTGTGATACTGATGAACTGAAATAGTAGATGATGAAATCTCAATGATCAAAAAACTCAAAAAGAATGGATATAATTCTAAGCTCCAACTTCTATACTTTTGTTTGATAATCACATATTTCAGAATTCTTTCTGCCGAACCCAATTCTACAGCATGTCACCTGGGGTCCAAGCTGATGGACAAGTTGCATATAGAAAGTTCTTGGTTCCTATGTTTTCAGTATCTTAGCAAATAAAAAGGCATGAAGTTAAAAGAAAAATTCAGGTTTAGCAGGAGTTCACCACTAGCACACATAAGTCTTTATATTTTTCTCAATTTTGTAAAGAGAATAGTTTACCTAATGCAAGCTTAACATTTCATTAAGGCCATCAAATAAACTCTATTAAAGCCATTATATCTCTATTTACCAACTCTATTTTAACTTATTTCATCACACTAGTCCGTCCTCTTCTCCAACAATATCGATTATCCACACAATAAGGTCACCCCTGTTTGCTCAAAAACAGTTCTATGTATGTGTTAGTACTCTGTGTTTTCAGTTGGAATTTAAAATGTATTTAATGAAATAGCAACTCAATCATAAGTACTTGCAGCCGAATGGGATAAAGGGAACTAACTTAACTACCTCACACAGGTAGGATGGTCGGAACCCAAAAAGTTCATGGGCGTGGTAGCTAGGACCTATTTGAAGAAAATTGTTCGAATCAGATGGCCAGTGATCATTTCATTCTGGTATTATATGGGACATGAGTGTGGTAGATAGCCCCTTTGTAAAGCTTAAGGAGGGTGAAACACCTGATTCTTCAATTTTAGGAAAGGATTTAAGTGGTCCAACCATAGAAAGACTATTAAAAGTGAAAACTATAATACAATCAATAATATATATCTTCAAACAAATTTATTACAGAGAAAACAAAAATTTGCAGCAGAGTAGCAAAAAAGTTTCAAGACTACAGAACAATGATAGAACATATAGCTTGTATTAGTGTAAGAATGATAAGAAAAGCTGCAGCGATGAACGAAATAATTGCCCAAGGAGAGTGGAAATAAGTACGTCTCAAGGATGTCATCCACTTGTGCCGACGCCTCTTGCAATATGTCTCAAGTTTTGCATAATCTTTAGAAAAATAGGATCCATCAGCCAAAACAGCTTTGGAAAGGTTTTTAATGGAACGTGATACCTCTTTGTGGTCACCTAAACAGTTCTCAATAATATCATGATGAATGAGTAAACCTGCATCTTTGGGAGTATTGATGAGGTTGTCCAAGAAGACTGCATAACTTGTAACATAAGCATGGTTAGGATAGTGAAACTGCTCTAAAGCAATAAGATTTCGAAAGAAAGGTTCTGTCCTATCTTCAATACATAATGGTTGAATTTCCAAAATTCCACCAACAAATTTCACATCCAATAAGCATTTGCTTCCACTTACACCTGCTTTAAACTTGATACCGGCGTCATGGAGCTCTGTCACACTATATCGAACTTTAGACATTCGATCAACTTGGGGTGACTCTACAGTGAATAAAGGAATGCAACAAGCTCTTAAGAGATCTAGGATATGCGTTACTTTAGATCTATCAATTGTGTCTGGAGTTGTAGTCTTTTCCACAAGACCCTCGAAGACTTGAATGGTCATGTCAAAAAGGTCGGGATATGTATCACCTTGTTTGGAGTTTGGAGCTAGGTTAAATAAATGCTCAAGAACAAAGATGGGAAGCTGATTCTCAAGTAATATCATATCATGTTCTATGACCCACGACATCCACATGGTGTCAAATATAGGGTCACTACCCCGTCTCTCTGGTGAATAAAACTTGATGAGGAACACAATGATGAAGAAACCATCAAGTAGCATCATTTCTACAAATTGCAAGCTATTAAGGTTGATGAATTCTGCATAACATTGACGAGCCCTTCCTTCTATCCCCCTCAAAGCTTCAAGACAAGATTCCAGCTTTATCTCAGGGTACCAATCAAGATAAGTTTTCAAGTACATTTGTTTATGTACATTCATTTTACCCAAGCTTCCATTGTCGCGGTGAAATGGGCCAAGAGAGACTAATTTAGGAGTGTAAGCTGCCTCACTTACTCTACGAATAACCTCAGGAACTCTATAAATGCAAGTCTCAGATGATAAGGGAAGCAAGGGATTCAATTTTTCTCTAATAGAATCTGCCAATATTTGAATGGAAACACTATATTCCAATTCATTCTTCTCCCCATTTATGGTGCCAATATCTTCCACCGTTTTCATGTTCTCTACCATCGTCAACAAACGAGCCAAGATCACTGAGAAAGAAAAGAGAGCACTATTATTAAACCAAGTTTGTAGTTTATTGATTATCATTTTCGTTAAAAGGCACCTTTGTAGATCATATTTTTCAGTTAAAAATAGTTAAAAACAAATAAAATTCACAGAAAATGACATTTTTTTTCTTTGCGCTTGTTTACAGACAAACATTTTAAAAATCAGAACAATTTACATTAAAATTACATTTTACCCCAACAAAAATTCAGAAATTAATATAGCCCTCCTCTTGAACCAAAATCAAAAATTCATGAAAGTATCCCTTTATACATGGATTTCTAAAATAACAAGAGTAACATTTTCACTTGTATATATGCCCATAAAAAATAGTTTGTTATCATGAGAAGATAGATACAACACTATCGTAGATCTTCTAAAAACAAAGGTGGCGTTTGTTAACACTAGTCTAAAAAGAAGTGCTTATATGAAAATTATGCTTAGTTGGCTTTAGATTGTTTAATTGTATGCTTAGTTGGCTTTAGATTGTTTAATTGAAGGTTAATTGCATGTTCACATTTTAAAAATTTTAGCAGTAAAAACCTCTAATTTAAAAAGTAGCTATGGAACTATTTTTTAAAGGAGGTTTTTACCTATAAAATCTTTAAAATGTAGAAATTCAATTAACCTTCAACGTAATAATCTAAAGTCCAACTAAACATAATTTTCAAATTAACACTTCTTTTAAGACTTGTGTTAACAAACGCCACCAAAGTTTGATCTTGACATCCCATTTTCCTCTTCATGCTCGAGTACTAAATTGCTTTGTAACGCTTATCATGAATGTCTGAGACATAAAAATTCAACCCCAACAATCGGTCCAACGATTGCATCCATAAAAGATAAATTCAATCAAAATAAAAGCTGACCACTTCAGAAATTCATTTTGGAAATGAGGGTTTTTAGATTTGTTATTATATTAAGACAGAAATTTACAAAATGGGAAAAATTATGAGAAGCAGATGACAAAAATACGCAGATAAGATCATAATAGAAACTCTACTGTTAACCCTTATATGACTCTTCACCTGAGCTTGTGTTAGATCAAGAATAAAAAGATATATTTTGAAAAATAATTAATACCCTGATTTCCGAACAGAGTGTATTGTGAGAAAAAGGCTTTGCTAGAAAGAGAATTTAAAAAAAATAAAAAATTCTCAAACTTGTAATTTTTCCCAAACTTTTTTTGAAAATAGGAATCACGTTTTCTCCTTCTCTATGCTTATTCTAAGTTTTTAAAAAATACCTCTCTAGAGTGTTACCTCAAGTTAGAACCAGGCTTCTTTCTTCTTCTCCTTCTCCTTCTTCTTGTTCTTCTTCTCCTTATCTTTCTCCTTATTCTTCTTACTACACAGAAGCAGGCAAAGGAAAGAAGACGAATGTGATGAGTCTGGAGTCTGTATGGTCAAGTTCAAATTGGAGGTGATGGTCTCTACACCAACATGATCAGATGGTATGTCTATACATGGCAGAACATATATATACTTTTTCACATTTTATGTGATTTAATTATACAAATAGAAAATTAAGCATAGTGGGAGATGCTCTGCCTCTTACTACAGTTATTAGTGAGTGATGGATGACTCGAAGATGAGATCTTGGTTACCTTTGACCGCCTAAACACATTATATTATTAATATGAATAGACTTGGGATCTTTTATGAATAGACTTGGGGATGTGCTGTCGAGGAGACCGCCATCATCCAATGGGGATTGGATTTGGTCTGCCCTGGCCACACCAAAACCATTGACACACTCACAGAGCCATCTTTTGTTTTTTTTTTGGGTAATCAGCCCTTTTAACCCCTGTTAAATTTTTTTTGAAACCTTTAGTTAGTTATTTAATAAAAACCAAAGATACATAGTTGTGTCCTCAGAATTAGTGAATCTTAACAACAGTTAAAAAGCATTAAAAATGACAGATGTTAACCCGTGGGATAAGGGTCAGACGAAATCCATTGCTCATCTAAAGGGAAGACGCCTGATACTCCCTTGACATTAATAGGGCATTGATTTGTGTGAATAGACATGTGATGCATCCAAAAGGTAGTGTGTGGTGTCTAACAATTAGTGTTGGCGGTCTCCTCGCCAGCACCAACGGTAGAATATCCTAAGTCTTATGAATATCCAAATTTTTTTATTTTCAGAAGAATTCAATTGCATAGGTGACATATGTGGATTGGATTAGGAAGAAAAAATTGAAATTTTTATGTAATATTTTTTCTCTTCCAATCACATGTGTCATGTAATTGAACTTTTCTTGAATTCAATTACACGCTGTTTCTAGATCTGGATCACTCACAAAATGTACCTGGTTGGGTTTTCCATCAATAACCCCACTTTGACATTTTCACTAAGTGCCAAGGACTTGGAGTAATTAAATGAGTAGTTGTGGTGAGTGCACGGGAAATCTGTCTTCTTCTGCTTTATGGTTGTACCCAAACATTATCTTTTAGAGAGATCTCCTGTATCTTTACCCGGAAAACAAAAGTAAATATCTCATTTATCTTCACCCAAAAATAGTAAAACAAAAGTATATGCTTAAGATAATTAAGACTATTTTATCTAGGAATAAGTTCTTGATAAGAGTTATAACTATGGAGAGCAGCTCCAAGAACTTACCTAATCGTATCTGATGCGTTAGATAATTAAGACTACTTTATTTAGAAGTTCTTGAAAAGAGTTAAAACTATGTAGGGGAGCTCCAAAAATAAGCCTAATTGCAGGGGTAGTTTTGGAAACATACAAATATTGATAGACAAAAATACCACTAATTTATTTGTTCCCATCCCAAAATAACCCTGCAAGTAAGCCTGTATTGTGCTCTTCAAAACTGATGTTCATACTTAAATAAATGAAAATTAAGAAAGGTTCACTTTCTTAATCCTTTCCATTACATAGAAATGAAAACCAATTTGCTTAGGTGACATTTTATATTGTTTTTTAAAATTCAATTTCAAGAAAATTAACTCGTCTAATTATCGTGACTTTTGCTGATCATTTTTTGTATTCCTCTGATATACTTTATATAGTGTGTGGTTAGTATCTTTAAACAATCAATTACAATTGTGTGAATTGTGTGAACAGATAACAAGATATACAAGATATTTTTTTTTAAAGACGTATAACGTTATTAGGAGACCTCCATGATTTGTTGTTATCTTCTTTCCTTCTATGGAGGATTCGGTAGAGGAGTATAATCTAAGGAAAATAATCATCTCCTCGGTCGTGACGCGAGGAGGGGTGTCTCGGCTCTCATTTTCTGGCCATGTGTCCCCCTTCTAACTTCGTTTAACCGTGGTTAAGATTTATCCACCCTTAGGGTTCACCCATCTACCCTTGGTTTTTAGAAAAATAAAATAAAATTAAATTAACTAAAGGTTTAAAAAACAATTAACCCTAGTTAATGGGTGTTGAAGGGTCAGTTATGTGAGAGTGAGCAGGTATAGTCTCCTCCTCGGCCAACGAGGGGACTATTGCTCATAACCCCAAGTGGATGGTAGAATAGACATCAACTTGAACATGGTTGGAAAAATTACGGTCCAGAAAGTGATTTGGTAAACACATCAAAAATTTGGTCATGAGTTGTATAAAGTTGATTTGAAGATCGTGCATTGATGCCTTCAGGATACAACAGCTTCACACAAATCTTGTGGCATCTCCGTGTTTTATACGCATAAAAGACTTGATTTGCGGCCATGTACAGTGCATTGATATTATCACAATAGAGTTGAGTAGGTGAGATGATGGAGATGCCATGATCACAAACTAAAGATTGAATTCATACAATGTCAGCTGTTGTAAAGGCAAGAGCTCTATATTTTGTTTCAATGTTTAACAGAGAAATAGTGGGTTTTTTCTTAGTGTTCCATGAGATAAGATTTGGGCCTAAATAGACAAAGAATCCAGTAATGGAGCAGCCAGCTCAATCAGTATCTAAATAGGCTTCAATATCAAATGTACTCGCTCGTGCTCCCCAAGAGAAAGGGTGCCTGTTAGATACTGTAAGATGCACTAGACCGCCATAAGATGGGATGAAGTTGGTCGGTGCATGAATTCACAAATTTGGTTCATAACATAAGTGATGTTTAGTTTGGTGAGTGTGAGATATTGGCGAGCACCAACTATCACCCTTGAGGATGGAGAGCTTTGAACCAAGTGTTGTGGAGATTGCACAAGATTAATTGGCACCAACCATATCAAACGATTAAGCAACCCATAGGAATATTTTGTTTGTATTAAATTGAGTCCCTTTAAGTAAGGTGAAGCTTACACAAATCATTCACATTAAATGATGTGTAGAATATAGCAATAAACTCATGAATGAGAGGATCTGAGGTACATGTGAGTATTATGTGATCAACATAGAGTAATTGGGCGAGAGAGATAGATGCGGAGTGAGAGACGTGTTCTCATAGGCTTGTTCCCATAGGATAAAATACCTGTAATTGCAATCCAAAAATGAAGTCTTAAACTACGAACAGTACATCAACCTTGAATCCAGAAATTCCTGCACTTGAAAATTGGTCCAAATTTTTGGTAGCTCGTGTGAAGTGAGGCATGGATATTTCGCTCTCTTTAAGACATTTCGTTCCCCCCACAGATGCACTGGGTTGCTAGACATGATGCCTTCAGGATACAACATCTTCACACCAATCTATCCCTGACTATAAACGTACATAACTTATAGTCGCACACTTTACTCTGTTTCTTACCCAGCAATCTCTCAAAAGAAAAACTTCTTAAACATAAGAAAACATAAAAGTAGAGAGATTTTTTTTTAATATTCTCTCACCCAATAGAAGAGAAAATACATAGTATATATAGAAAGTTATATAGGTTTTTGGAATTCTAAAACTGTCACATTAGTGACTAATAATTGTGACAATAAAGCTTTGAAACGTTTTCCACCATTAAAGCCTTAAATGGATATAATAAAATTTAATAAATTAATATTTAATTTCTTTTATTTAATTAAATTTGAATCACAATCACCCAAATGTGTAACAATCCCCCACTTGATTCAAAAATAATAAAACCGTGGAAAAAAATAAAGTTGTTGGGTAAAATTAGATTTAATGCATAAACAAAGGTGTCACGCAGACTTGTACATTTGCATAGTTTAAAGTACAATTCTCACCAGATACTCAGTGTCTATAGATCATAGATCTTGGTTTTGCAAAACTGAACTTTTTTAGTGATGAGTCTTATATCTTAAACACATTCACTCTTACAGAGTCTACAGGTGTCTAAGCTAGTACTTTTCGGCCTTGTGCTTATATCCCGGCTTAATAAGTGCTCTAGAGGAATAATCAATTTCTCATAAGAAGCGGCCCTACTTCCACACTTATTTAGGTGAGTCTATCAAGGATGCCTATGTTACTCTACATCTCACTTGATTGAGCTATAGATCTCATTAAGAGGAAACCCACAACCTCTAATCGTCACATACTTTGTATACTATTCACACCATAGAAAGGGACTTGGAGAATAATAATATTATTCTCCTATTATAGTGCATCACCTTAAACCACTCAGTTACTTGTTCTTCTCATTAAACTTGTTCTTGAGATCTCTAGTCTTTAGGTTAGGTTGTCATTACAGTTGGTTTATTTTCAATTAGTTTAAGTCTCATTCATCTTGATGTGTTCCCTTACTTGGCCTTTTGTCAAGGGATCTCCACCAAATTTTCTGGCGATTTGATATCATTTATTTATAACTCCATCTCATAAGAGTTCTTAAATATAATTTCATCTCGTAGGAATTCTCTCAGATATAATTCTATTTCATATGAATTCTTTTAAGTATAATTCCATCTCGTAGGAATTCTCTCAAATATAATCTTAGAAATTTTCTCAAATATAATTAGAGACTTATCATTATACTAAGTGTTAATAGCTCTACCTATTGCAGCATTGCAATCACAAATAATTTTAATTGCAAGGATAATTTTATTCCAAAAAAGGGATATCAAACAAAAAGTTTTGAAATCACTGAACTTCTTCTCTTGCTAAGACTAGAGCTATTAGTGCCGATTTTATAGTAGAAATAGACACAATTAATTTTTTCTTAGAATATTAAGAAACATCACCACTACCAATTATAAATATATAACCACTTGTTATTTTATATTCATTAGAAATAGAATTCCAAATAGCATTACTATACCTTTCAATTTAAGAATGGTATCTACCATTATGAAAATCAGAATTTATGATTCTAAAAAAAAATATTTAACCACTTTGCTAATTATATCTCAATACTCCCTACTGAGATTACTAGTATATCTACTTAATTTCCTGACTGTTTATGAGTACAGTTCAAAGCATATATCAAGCTTCTAATTACACTAGCATATTCATTTTAGTTTATACTATCTCCTTTATTAGGTGATAGATGAACGCTAGGATCATTTGGAGCACAAATATTACTACAATTGTAATGATTGTATTTTAATAATAATTTTAATGCAATGATATTAAGATAAACTTATTTCATCATCCATTCTGATTATATTAATTCCAAGAATTAAATTTGTCTCTCCAAAATCCTTCATGTCAAATTGGAATGACAATAATTCTTTTGTCTCATTTATGATCTTTGATTTGTTCCAAAAATCAATAAATCATCTACATATAGACAAATGATTACTCCACAATCACCATCATACAAATGATTACTCTATTATCACTATTATATTTGTAATATATACATATCATTTTCACTTGTACTATATATATCCATGAGTTGTTATCAATTCATATAAATTTATTCATTTAAATCATCATTTAAGAATGTTGTTTTAACATCTATTAGGTGAATTATTAAATTATATATGAATGCTATAACAAACAATTCTCGAATAGATGTAATTCTTGATATATAGACTTGTTCCCATAGGGTAAAATACCTGTAATCGCAATCCAAAATTGCAGTCTGAAACTTATACGAACAGTAGACTAACCTTAAAGCCATAAATTCCTGCATTTGAAAATTGGTCAGAATTTTTGGTAGCTTGTGTGAAATAAGACACGGATACTTCACTCTCTTTAAGACATTTCATGCCCCCTACAGATGCACTGGGTTGTTAGACACAATGTTTCCAGGATACAATAACTTCACACAAATCTATCCTTGATTATAAGCGTGCATAACTTATAGTCGCACACCTTACTCTGTTTCTTAACCAACAATATCTCAAAAGAAAAACTTCTCAAACATAATAAAAACATAAAAGTAGAGAAAACCTTTTCTAATATTCTCTCACCCAATAGAAGGGAAAATATATAGTATATATAGAAAACTATATAGGTTTTCGGAATTCTAAAATTGTCACATTAGTGACTAATAATTGTGACAATAAACCTTTGAAATATTTCTCACCATTAAAGCCTTAAATGACTATAATAAAATTAAATAAATTAATATTTAATTTATTTTATGTGATTAATTTTGAATTACAATCACCCAAAGGTGCAACAAGACGAACATGGAAGGATCAGTTTTGCTACAATGGAAACATTGGTCAAGAAGGAAGGAACTAAAGCATTGAAACTAGGCTCTTGGTTCCTACTTAAGGCCATAAATGGCCTTGTGGAGACTACATACATGAGTTGAATATTCTTTGTCACTGAAACTAGGATGTTGTTGCATGTAGACTTGTTCATTGGAATGGCCATGAAGGAAGGCATTGAATTTATCAAGCTGACGAATATGTCACTGCTTGGTAATAGCAATAGAGGGAAAATTGTGAATGGTAGGTAGCTTGACTATGGGGGTTAAAGGTTTTATGGTAGTTAAGACCATGATGTTGATTGTATCCTTTAACAACAAGACCAGCTTTAAATCATTCAATACAACCATCTAATTTTTGCTTAGTGCGGAATACCCATTTGCAATCAACAATTAGGAATGAAAATGGGGTGGGGTGGGGCGGTTTTCTACTTCCCCGGCCCCGACCCGATTATAAAGCCGCCCCGCCCTCGACTGACTAGGGCTTATATATGATGAAACTAGCTCCGCCCTGCTTATAAAATCCCCGCCCCGGGATTTTGGGGCGGGGCGGGGAATCGGAGCGGGGTATACTAAAACCGCCCTCGCCCCGAGACCGAGTCGGGTCTTTATTTTTTATACCGTCCCCGCCCTGCCCCGCCCTTGATTTATTTGAAAAAAAACCCGCCCTTATAGGGGTAGGACGGGTCATATTGCCATCCCTATCAACAATGCTCATAGTAGGATGAACAGCCAAGGGTCGTGTTTGATTCTTGAGGTATTCATTGAATTCTTCTGTCATAGAATCAGGCCATTCGGGCAAATTGTTTGCAGATCAAGGAACTTGTAGGCTTTGCGAGAGGAGTTATAGCCAAGGAAGCATACACATGTAACTAATTTAGGGTAGCCAAGGAAACATACACATGTATCTAATGTATCTAATTTAGGGTAGCCAAGGAAACATACACATGTATCTAATTTAGGGTTGAGCTTGTCATGAAGAGTGGCCCCAAGAATGGATAGCAGGCTGCAAGCACACTCCCGTTGCACTGAAGAAGGTTGTCATTAGGACCTTTGCCAAATATAGATCTTCAAAAGAAGAGGTAATAACTCAACTTTGGTGTTATCAAGCGACTGATTAAATAAACAGCTTTGGTGAAGGCCTCCAACCAAATAGGATTTCGTGAGTCCATTTTATGAAAAAATTAATGGAGTTGCTGGTCTCAACAATGTACCATACTTACGTTCAATAACACCATTTTGATCCTATGAGTAATATGTAATATGATGCCACAAACCATGAAATCAAGTTGGTTGGAAAAAAATCTTAAATAATAGAGGTTTTTTTGGTAAACTCAGTAACACCACAAGGTGAACACTAAAGGCAAATAAAGGAAAACACACACACCCTACATGCAAACACACACACTCATGCAAACAGACCACACACGCAGCCTTTATAAGCTTCACCATGAGCTTCCTAAAACAGGTACCAACTGTTTGGGACGCTATGAAACTTATAAAGATATGCTTAATATTAATTATAAGGAGCCAGCTACAGTTGGCTAAAAAGCTGCTGCATGTGAAACTTTTTCCATTGGGGGGAGTGCTAACTCCACTATATCCTTAAGAGAGATCAGATTTGGTCGGACCACGGTCTCTCTTACTCACATAGGATCTTTAACTGCTTTTTGAACCCTAATTAAAGAATTTTAACTATCTGATAATTAAAATTTTTATAATATATATTTTTAAAAATCAAAGTTACATTAGTTAAACCTTCAGGGCTAATAAATCTTAACTATAGTCAAAGAGTATCAAAAAGGGAAACATGTCAACCTGTGAGATAAGGGTTAGGCGGTTTTGGTCTGGCGAGGACAGACCAAATCCCATTCCCCTTTCGAAGACAAAGATTTTGTGTCGGCAACTATGGGTCCGACAAAAAAAAATCCTTTGCAGTACAGGAGAGTGGAGTGGGGCTAGCAAAGTCCTTATTCCTTTGCGGTGGGATCCAAACCTTCTGTTATTGGGTCATTATTTTTACCCATGAGATTCTTTGTTTGCTTCTATAATCCTTTCTGGCTTTGTGGATGAGGACGTTTGGGTATGTAAATAGGTAGCTTGTTTAGGGAACCATATTCTCTTTGTTATTCCCCAGGTTCTTCCCATGGCCAGCGTTTTTGAAGGCATGAAAATGTCTCTCGCAGATGCCAACATATTGGTTTCAGGATTCCACAGATCATCGCACATGTGGCAATAGAAAAGGGAGAATTCATTTCAATTTCTCCCCATGTTTTTGACTTCTTCCCACTTGACATTACTCATGCCTTTTTATCGGTACATGTCAGATGATGTGTGGAGCACGAGACCAATATTCTGGCATATGTTAGAGACCATCTCATGCCGTTTAATTTTAAAGGGGTTCTTCCCAGAGGGTTCTTCTCAATGGCCAACATTTTTTAAGGCAATCCATATGATCATGGCCTTCCAACACTCGTGGTCATAGGAAAGAACACTGACGATTTGCTTCCCTTGTTTAGACATGTCTAGTGACACAAGATTTTACATCGTACGTGAATTCTTTACCGTTATAATTGGACTCTTTACAGTTCGGTTACATCCCTCGGTCAATATGTACATATTGACCAACCAATCGAGTTCAACCATCGGTTTTAGAAGAAAACTATTAACTCTAAAGGTTAAAATTGTTAACCAGAGTTAAAAGAAAGCTTTTGTGTTGTAATCAAACTCTTCAAATCCGATTACAACTGTAGAGGATTTCAAGTCTTTACATCATGGCAGTTTTGGTGCCTACCTCTCCCGTATCAACAAAGATTGGATCACAATTAATTGTAATTTTACTTCAATTGCATCTGTGGCGCTTACCTATTAGAGAAGAAAAAAAGAACCGAAAATAAAAATTCAATTTTTTTTCTCCTCCTCCAATAAACAAGCGTCACATATGCAATTGAACTCTAGAGAGTTTAATTGCAATTGACTTTATCCATTTCATACTCACATGGCAAGTTCAAGTATATTTGCCACATGGCAAGTTTTAAGTATATTTTCTTACTACTTTGTAGCTAAGAGCTAAGGTAGGTAGCATTCCACACGAGTCGCGTGAGGTGATACAATTGATATGTCTACCAATTTATCAAAGATATTTTCAAAATAAGCTTTAAAATTTTAAAATAATTTTTTTTAGGTTTTGACTGATTGAAGTATTGATTGATGGATATGACATATCAATTTCACTGTATCACATCGATATGTCCCAGGATCGATCAATGTCATATATCGATGGATGGATGCTTTGTCCTATCAAGGAATTTTATGCTTTGTCCTATCAAGGAATTTTAAAGCCTAATTTGAAAAAATAGCCTTGAAGCCTATTTTGAGAAAATTCCCATTTATTAACCCAATCCCTTGTAACAAAAAGAAAAAGAAAAGATTAAAAGAATGAGGTTTGATGAACACTGAACGGATGGTAAAAAACAAGAAAATTACTGATAAAGAAGGTAGATTAGGCATGTTTCACTGGTGCAACAGATGACTGCTGCATATCTCAAGGATACAACATGTTAGTTATAATTTAAGGGAAGATAAGACCTTGGCCATCACATAAGAGCCTCTAATGGAGGTCTCCTCTTCCCCTTAAGCCTTAGCCATCTCATTATAATATTATTTTGACTCCGACCACTTGCAGACCTAGCCTGTGTGGTTTGCACATTGTATCTTTAGGTTGTTGGACATATGGCACTAATAAATTGGCTTTGGTTTGATATCTTTCATCGTGATACATGACACTGCCCCTCCTTGGTTGGTGACGGGAGGACGGGCGTCTTATCTCCACTTTTCTTGTCAAGTTTTCAATTTAAGGGAATCGAAAAAATATTTAACCCGAATTAATGACAGTTGAAGGGGCAGCTTTGTGAGAGTCAGGAGCAATAGTTCCCTCCTATTGCTCCCATTTTATTGGCCTAAAGTCCGCAATGAACCCCCTTCACTTGTTGCAGATTCTGTTGTACCTAATAGGTGGCACCTTCTGATTGGCCCAACCTTCTAACAATCATGTTTCAAACGTTGGGGAGTATTGAACTCACAACCTTCCTATTAGATAACTAATTTAGATTATATGAGCTAGGCCTCATTAGAGGCTCTAATAAGGTTGCAACAGAGTAGAGATCTCCATTAAAGATCTCAATTGCCTCCACCCATAGGTTTGCAAGATAATTCAAATCTAATGAACAAAGATTACCATTTTATCCTATTGTGTGCACTACAAGATAAAAACAAAAGTGGTTGATTAAGTGAAGAGGACCTTTGAAGAGATGACCTTTTGGTGGGGAATATATCCCAAGGGATAAATGCCAGCAACATTCTAAGTGTTGATTGAAAACAAGTGTCTTTTTCTTGATAAAAGATATTAACGAAAATTGAATTTAAAAGAAGGAAACTGATTGAAAACTCTCGATGGTATCTACTATCAAGAGCTGTGCTGTCCAATTTGAAATCCAACAGCTTAAAAGTGCCCAATTCGAAATCCAACAGCTTAAAAGTGCACCTGTATGAAATGGTGGGCCCCACCTGATGCTTAGCTCAATTGGATTATTAATCAAGTAGCCTAGCTCTTGATAATAGGTTCCTGGATTGGACCAGTGGTTCCTAGGCCTTTTCAAAAGTGGGTGGTCCTGGGTTCAACTTCTTACTCCCCCTTTGGGGCAAGCCTCGCATGAATTTATTCAAACTTACCTGGTGTGGCGGTTTGCAGGCTCACATTACATCCTCAAAAATTAAAAAAGTATCATTGAAAGTTTCCAATTATTTTCATTCAAGAAAGTGGAGCTAGCATTACCAATTCCAAAGCTATCATAAAGAAATGAAACGCCCCTTAAAGAGTTGGTGGAATCGCTTTTTATTATAAGGTTATTGACAATTTTTTTTTGGGTATAGTACAGGCGGTTGCCGTTAATCTCTTCTAAGTGGCCTTTCGTGGATTCACACTTGATCCTCTACAATTGTATGGAAGGTTGACACATGTTCGATTACTATAAGTTAATGAGAATTGACTTAAGAGTCGATGTTATCCCTTTAAGCTTTTTAGAGAGAAAAAAATTAGGAAAAAAAACTGTTAAGATTGTACGGACAGTGTACCGACAAAATAACCTGTATTATTTTTTAATAACTGGACAAAATATAACCTTAGAGTATTCCTTAGCAGCCTTACCAAATTTTACTCCCCTTTTCTTATTTTGGCTATCATTTTTTTATAATACTCCCACCAGTCTCACCAAAAGAGCCAAAACTCATATTATATTATTATTTGTGTGGGACCACAATAGTATGAATGGTGAGAGAAATCTTTATTTTATTATTTGTATAGGACTACAATAAAGGAAGGGAAAGAAATATTTATAAGCTTTGACTCACTAAACCGAAATTGTTATTTTGAAGAAGCTGGTGGAGACCCTTTTTAAGCATTTTTTAAAGTACTTTGGCTCACCAAAATAACTGCTAGGAATGCTATTAGAGGATCTGTAGAATCGTGGATTTTCTTAGTATAAAAGAACACAAGATTCCTCATCTCACCTATATATATATATTTCTTTTTGTAGAAAAATAATACAACGAAAGAAAATCACAGCCCAAAAATTATGTAGTTCGATAATATGCTACTATGCTACGTCCACGGTTGAAGAGAGATCATTTTACTATTTCCAGTAATAAAAAAAAGGATTACAAACCTTATCTCCTTTTTAGTTTTCCTTCAATAACAATTTATGGATATTGTAATTTGGTTTTCTTGCCATTATTTTTATTTTGTTATGCATAGAGGAGTTCCAATTAATCTTAAAAGTTTTAATCAAGATCTTATTAATTATATTTTTAACTTCTAATTTGCATTGGATTCCGTGTAATCTTTTGATCTAATCTTTTCATGGATTCCTCTTATTGGCCTTATAAGTATGTTCTAAACATAGATTCATGGTCACAACAATACATTCATTAGTTCATTAGTGTCTCCTACATCCCCTTACTGAACTTTAAGCAAGATTCTTGCCTTTCTTTGAGCTAGCTTAATACTTTAAGCAATATTCTTGCCTTCCTTTAAGCTAACTGAATGTTGCTCTATATGTCTTGTTGATATTATTCCAATGCCCTAAACCAATTCTATAGCCTGCGGGGTGGGGTCACAGCTAATGGACTAGTTGTATATAGCAAGGTCTTAGTTCCTTTAGGCTTCGTTCTTTTTGGTGAAACTTTTAAAAGTCCGGAACATTAATATTTTGAAATAAGAGGTAAGTGTATGGAAGGAGTGGGGAGAGGGTTTTTAACTCTCTTACACAATGGTATTTCAGATTTATTGGGTTCAATTAATTAAAGTTCCACATTGATGAAACTTAAAACATTCGAAATTTTGGGTAGAACTATAAAGTTCCATATTTGTAGAACTTTTGCACTCTATAGAATAATATATTTCTAGACATTAAGTAAAATTAGGCATGCATGAAACTATGGAAGTTCCGGACTTTAAAAGTTCCACCAAAAGAACGGACCCTTACATTGTCTTAGCAAAAGAAAATGCATAAATTAAAAGAGAAATTCAGGGGTTTTGGAAACAAACTGTGGTCAACCTAAGTTTACTTTGTTCACCATAATCCTAACACAAGCTTAATATTCCATTAAGGTCCTCAAATAAACTCTATTAAAGTCATTTGTTCTTGTATTGACCAATCGATCCACTTCTCCAACAATATCAATTATCCCCACAATAAGGTCTCACCTGTTGCTCTTCAACTGTAACTGGTTTTGAGTGAAAACAGTTCTATGGCTGTGTTAGTCCTCTTGAAACTTAATTATAATCTATTTAGCGAATTAGAACTCAATCATAAGTACTTGTGGCCGAATGGGATAAGAGGAACTGACTCAACTACCTCACACATGTACAAGTAGGATAGTCAGAAGCCAAAAATCAGATGGTCGTGACCATTTCATTCCGGCATTATATTGGACATGAGTGTCATAGACAGCCCCTTTCTAAAGCTTTTAATCAATTTTTTAAATAGTTACCAAGTAAATGATGTATGTTGAATAAAACACTATGAAAATAAAAAGAATGCAAAACTGATCTTATGTGGTTTGACGTTGCTAAATCCACGGAGAAGGAGCTTCTTTGTTTCTTTTATTCATTCATCACTTTGCGATGGCCACAGTAAAATTAAATAATAAGGGAGGCAAGTTAAAAGAGGAAAGATGAATCCTGTAGGCATCGTTTGGATAGACTTCCCCTACTCTCTCCACTCTCCTTTTATGTAAGGAGCAAGAAAATAAGGCTTTTGTGTTTGAGGGCCTCCACAAAATGTCTTAGCCTGATTGACACGAAAAATGTTTTTTTCTTAAGTTTTTTTTTTTTTTTTTCTAAAAACAAAAGGTATTATTGAGTAAAGGATACCCGATGAATACCCCTTTAATGGATTGAGGAGAAAATTTATGTTTCTTCAGAGACATTCTAAGCATAATGGTTTAGTACCAAGGGGAACTTGATGTTGCAATTTTCCGACCAACAAAGGCGTGGGTAACTGCAAACTGGTTAATGAAGTAAGTGGCAGTGAAGATACACTCCCCCCAAAATTTTAAGGACGCCAATTTGTTGGGTTGGGGGATGCCAAGACAAGTTCTTTGATGTATAACCCATGTTCATTAAAGTAATGATTGTATTGAAGTGAATTCAAAACCATTATCGCTCTGAATTTGTTTAATAGAGCATTAAAACTGAGTCTTGACCATGACCAAAAAACTTTATGAGAAGCAGTATGAGTGTCAATTTTTTTTTTCCATCAAGTAAACCGAAATCCAATGGGAAAAATCATGCAAAATGGTCAAGAAATAGAGCACAAGAAATGGAAGCAATATAAAAATCACCCTATATGTAACAGATTAGGTGTGGATGGGTACCCCAACTGCCAATGCCAAAGATCAAAAGAAGTACGTTTTTTAGCAACCTAGGTGGTGGAATGAGAAATTGGGTGATAATGCTAATGACCTCCATTTCTTTTTTCCCATTTTCCACAATGATCACAATGAGGTCTATTTCTTCCTTTGTTTTCTGCATTAGTGAACTGATCCTGAGAACTAGTTGATTCCCTTTTTGTTACTACAAGTGCTTGTAATATGGAGCTCTCTATTTTTCTTTCTGAGGAACAAGTGAATTTGTTTTGTAGATCGAAAGCAAAGATTCCATAGAAAGAATTTGACTGCTTATACTTGTATATGACTCATTCATCCCCATTAGAAATTGGTAAACATGTTCCTGCTGCTGGTATTTAGCAGAAGGCAGGTATTGACTTTATTTAAATATTTTCCTAGTTGTAAGCTATCTACTATTAGATTTGAACATTGTGGATGCATTGGATTTACAGTTAGAATAGCTAGATGTAAAAAGTTTATCTTCATGGTGAGTTAGAAGAAGAAATTTACATGCATCATACCAGAGATATGCTGAATCTGGAAAGGAGCATTTAGTATGGGGCTGTTTGGCATTAATTCTTGAAATTGTCTCATTTTGAAAAAGAATTAGTTCTCATAAGTTTTGATTCTTGTGATCAATTCTGTGCAAAGAATGCGTTTGGCAATTCATAGTCGGAATTAATTATGAAGAAAAGAAACACTAGAATTACGTTTGGATGGAAAAAAAATGAAATTACTATAAGCATTAAATATGATTTTATTCATCAACCTATTTATAAGTGCCATAAAATACCAAAATTTTATTATGTTCCCTTTATCCCATTCGTTTTCATGCTTATCTTTGTCTGTTTTAACTATGTTTCTCAGAATTGATTCTGAGAAGCGACTTTTTTTTTTTCCTATAAAATTGTGCTTGAAGCGCAATGATTTTAAAATCGTTCCCCAGAAATGAGTTGCCAAATGCGTTTACACTGTTTCTGTTCTCGGGATAAGATAAATCATTCTTGAGGAACAATGCCAAACAGCCCCTATATAAACTCAATAAGAGTTTATATGGTTTGAAATAGCCACCTAGACAGTGGTACAACAAATTTGATAGTTTTATGAATAGCAATGGGTACAAGAGATGTGTCACTCTGATCACTCTAATCCTTCTATTGTATATAGATGATATGCTTGTTGTAAGATCAAGAATGAATGAGATTTCAAACCTGAAGAAACAACTTTAAAAGAAATTCAATATAAAGGATTTGGAAGCATCAAAGTAGATCGATCTTCAGCATACAAATTAGCAGAGATAGGGCTAATGGGAGGTTGAAGCTATCTCAGGCAGATTATGTGGCCAGGATTTTGAAGATATTTAACATGAAATTAGTTAGTACTCCCTGAATGGGCCATTTTAAAATTTTGGTAAAATAAGGCACTAAAATACGAGAAGAATGAGAGTACATGTCCAAAGTATCATATGCATTAGCCATTGGTAGCTTAATGTACGCAATGGTCCTCTCAAGATTAGATATTGCTCAAGTAGTGGGAGTTGTCAACAGATTTATGAGTAACCCAGGAAGAGAGCATTAGGCAGCCGTAATGTGAATTTCTAGTTACTTGAGAGGTACGACAGAAATAGCACTATACTATTGAGGATCAAAACTAAGCTTGCAGAGAAATGTTGATTCTAATATGGCAAGAGATATTGATGACATGAAGAGCACCTTAGGTTATGTGTGTTACATTTGGTAATGTGGCAGTCATTTGGGTCTCAAAGTTATAGAAGATTGTCTGTCTTTTGACCATAAAAGCAGAGTATGTGGCTGCAACGAAAGCTTGCAAAGAAATAATACGTATGACAACAGAGTTTCTTAAATGGATTGGGCAAGAAGCAAGAAAATAAAAAATTACACATTATAGTCAAAGTAGAATCCATCATGCAAAGAACTCAGCCCTTCATGTGAGGACCAAACGCATAGACATACGATACCATTCAATACCATCGCTTTTAGAGGAGGGACTGATATTTTTGGAAAAGATCCTCACTAGCCTAAATCCCGCAGACATGTTGACTAAAGCAGTACATACAGAGAAACTAAAGGCATGTTCAGTTTTTATTGGTCTTCTAGCTTGAAGAGAAGGAGAAGATTTACACATGGCTTTACCATGAAGGGGTAGCATTATAGATAAACAAATTCGATAAAGCTTTTAGAGATCAGTCTCCAAGTGGGAGATTATTATGTATGGATCCTGATTGCACCAAGCCCAATAGGTTTGCACTATAACAGGTAGTCACGAGTTGAGCTTGGCTCAAGCGAGATAGTTGACTTAAGCAAGATAGTTGGTACGAGCAAGAATGACATCTTACAAAAGTTGAATTTTTTTTTAGTCATGAATACACTTTGAAATTTGCACAAGCACTCTAACATATTGTGTAGTGGGGTTTAAAACCAAGCTAATTGATTAGTGCTTTTGTTAACTCATAAAAATTGAATAATCTAGAAATTGAACACCAACCTTGGCTAAAAGGAAAAAGTGATAGAAGAATGGGTCACCTGACCAGGTTTTATACTTAGTAACCGGGCCTCTTGCCTCACTAAGCAAAGAGAGTTCGCGTCAAACCGTGTAATGTTTGGAATGGATAAAATAACCTAGTGTGATTAGTTTGAGTTCGTAGCCTATTTAACTCGAGTTACTAAGCTCTTAGAGGTGTCTTGACACCTGGTGCCCTAAAGCCATCTAGTTTGGGAATCACCGGCCTAACACTTGCTACATGGGTTGTCTAGAATGCTTAATGGAATTAGATTTTGCACAGTCACACTTATAAAAGAAAAAAAAAGTATTGAATGAAAGCCTTAGAGTTGGTAGTTTAAATTGAAAGAAAATTCAATGATAAATGAGAAGACAGAAAAACTATTGAAAAGTAAGGTTGATATCACATATTCAATTGTTTGTTACATTACACATCAAAGAAAATTCTAACAAATCTTTTAGAAGCTAAATTTTTCAAAAATAGTTAAGAATTGTTTGAAATTGAGAATGCGGAGAGTTGAAAATTCAATCTTGTTAATAATTTGTGAATTATCTTGTATGTATTGTGAGTCTAGAAAATTTGGAATATAATTCAATCAATTTTGAAATTTGCATGTTTTACTTGAATATATTGCACAATGACAGGATAGTACAGATGTTTGTAGGTGTCATCATTGTAAACCTTCACGAGACTTCACTCGTCCTCTAGGGCCACCTAGGGGTTTAAAAGGTTTGTTCATTATGCAAAATGCAACCGGGGATCCCACGAAAGGGGAAGTAGGTTTAATTTAGATTCTAATTTTATTTTATTTTTCATTGCTCGAGGACTAGCAATGTCTAAGTTTGGGGTTGTGATCGGAGCTAAATGTTATACATAAAAGCACCTCAAACTTAACTTGTTAATCCTTTAGAGTAATTATTTGTATTATTTTATGTTACTTGGTAGTTTCAATTTGTTTCAGGTTCATGCGAGAAAAATAGTTTAAAATTGAAAATTTTAAAGCATTAAAAGCTCAGAAGGATCTTACGAAGAAAAAGATCAAAGAAAGGAAAAAATCAAAGTCAGCAGGGAAGATTTGCCCTGGGCGATCGATCTCCCAGAGGAGGGCGATCGATCGCCCTCCCTGCGTGTGGAGAGTTTAAAGCTGCGAGAATTTTACTATTTGGGCCCAAATTGACTATTCTTAAAGGCTCAAACTTTGTAGGAAAAAGAGAATAATAGAATCCTCTTAGAATAAGGACTTCTAATTTGAGTACAACTCTTATTTTATCTTTTCCATACAAAGTTTGGGCCTTTAAGAATAATCAATTTGGGCCCAAATAGTAAAATTCTCGCAGCTTTAAACTCTCCACACGTAGGGAGGGCAATCAATCGCCCTCCTCTAGGAGATCGATTGCCAAGGGCAAATCTTCCCTGCTGACTTTGATTTTTTTTTCCTTTCTTTGATCTTTTTCTTCGTGAGATCCTTCTGAGCCTTTAATGCTTTTAAAACTTCAATTTTAAACTTTTTTTCTCGCATGAACCTGAAACAAATTGAAACTACCAAGTAACATAAAATAATACAAATAATTACTCTAAAGGATCAACAAGTTAAGTTTGAGGTGCTTTTATGTATAACATTTAGCACCGATTAGCATCGCTCCAACGAAAGTTGAATATCAGCAGTTGTATTTCCTGATTGAGCAATTGGTTGTAAAACTCGTAGCTAACTATCTCTAGCAAAAATGAGTTGGCTCGAGCGAGTGTTGGGGATTAGAATAGTAACTCGAGATTTTCTACTTGTTTGAACCCTAATATATAATATACTTTTGGTGCAGTTGGCTAACTTCTCAGGGTTTGCATATTGTGGTCACATGTTCAACTCCAACTCCTCGACTTACCTTGGTATCCGTAGGGAAAATTTAATGGGTCAGTGTGGATACCCGAAGAGAATTGTCCTTGGCCCGAAGGCTTTGGGACACCCCTCGGTTACCAAATATATATATAAAATATACTTTTGGGTTTAGGGTTTCTCATCACTCCACTAACATAGAAAGTTTCCAGAGAGAACTCTGTAATTGCTTTGTTTGGTTTTGCCTTTGAGCATAGTGAAATTGGTATGGATCTGTGAACGTAGGCATCATTAGTCAAATCACATAAATCTTGTGTTCTTATTTTTGCATCTTGTTTTCAATTACTATTTTCTATCTTTTGTTTATCATTCTGGGTTGTTGCGCGTATTCTTAGCAAGAGAGAGAGAGAGAGAGTTAAGTAACTAGGATAACACCATATCATTGCAATGGTCCCATTTTTTTTTTGGGAACTCGGGGTGTCCCAAACCCTTTGGGTCAGGACTAATCCCCAAGGGTGCGACGTGAGCCCACAACCCACCACACTAGGTAAGTCTGGGTAAACCCGTGCGGGGTTGGCCCCAAAGGGGGAGTGAGAAATGGAACCTAGGACCTCCCACTTGGGGAAAGGCCTAGGAACCAATGGTCCCATTGCTCTCTACTAGATCTCGGATTTGTGAGTTTGGTGATTGTGCCATAAATAAACCCAAAATATTTCTTGGCAGAAAGGGTCATCCTCATGGCACAACGCAAGTAGGGTAATTATCACCTGTTAGGGTTTGAGAGACAAGCACAAAGCCAGGGTTGTCTGATGGATGCAAATAAAAAGGAGATTTTGGTTCAGTGGTCATTACGATCCAAAGAATGAGAATGATTAAAAAAGACAAAGAAACCAACCAGATCTTCACCGCTTGTAGAGGAGGAGTGCATTCGATTAGAACAATTGCTTTGATATCATGTTGAATTAAATAAAGACATAAAGAAAAGAAAATTAATGCAAGAAAAATCTTACTTGATTCGACATTGACTACATCAATGGAGAAGGAGCTTCTCTATTTCATTTATTCATTCATCGCTTTACAATGGCCACACAAAAATATTTTATTAACAAGGAACAGAGGTTAAAAGAGGAAAGATGAATCCTTTAGGATCCAAAAGGGTAGGACAATGTTGAGGAAGAATTTCCTTGATCTCCTCCTAGAATGTCGCCAATAAAATTAATCTCACGTCTTTGGAAAATGATTTAAGTGGTACAACCAAAGAAAAACTATAAAAGCTGGAACTTTAATACAATTAGTAATATCTTCAAACAAATTTATTACAGAGAAATGATAGAACATATAGCTTGTATTAGTGTGAGAATGATGAGAAAAACTGCAGCAATTAATGAAATTATTGCCCAAGGAGAGTGAAAATAAGTACGTCTCAAAGAAGTCATCCACTTGTGCCGACGCCTCTTGCAATATGCCTCAAGTTTTGCATAATCTTCAGAAAAATAGGATCCATCAGCCAAAACAGCTTTTGCAAGGTTTTTAATGGAACGTGATACCTCTTCGTGGTCGCCTAAACAGTTCTCAATAATTTCATGATGAATGAGTAAACTTGCATCCTTGGGAGTGTTGATGAGGTTGTCCAAGAAGACTGCATAACTTGTGACATAAGCTTGGTTGGGATAGTGAAATTGCTCCAAGGCAATAAGATTTCGAATGAAAGGTTCTGTCCTATCTTCAATACATAAAGGTTGTATTTCCAAAACTCCACCAACAAATTTCACATCCAATAAGCATTTGCTTCCACTTACACCAGCTTTAAACTTGACGCCGGCGTCATGGAGCTCTGTCACACTGTATCTAACTTTCGACATTCGATCAACTTGGGGTGACTCGACAGGGGATAAGGGAATGCAACAACCTCTTAAGAGATCTAGGATATGCTTTACTTTAGATCTATCAATTGTGTTTGGAGTTGCATTCGTTTCCACAAGACCCTCAAAGACTTGAATGGTCATGTCGAAAAGGTCGGGGTACGTATCATCATGTTTGGAGTCTGGAGCTAGGTTAAATAAAAGCTCTAGAACAAAGAAGGGAAGCTGATTCTCAAGTAATATCATATCATGTTCTATAATCCAGGACATCCACATGGTGTCGAATATAGGATCGCTACCCCTTCTCTCTGGTGAATAAAACTTGATAAGGAACACAATGATGAAAAAACCATCTAGCAACATCATTTCTACAAATTGAAAGCTATTAAGGTTGATGAATTCTGCATAACATTGACGAGCCCTTCCTTCTATCCCCCTCAAAGCTTCAAGACAAGATTCCAACTTTATCTCAGGGTACCATTCAAGATAAGTTTTCAAGTACACCCGTTTATGCACATGCATTTTACTCAAGCTTCCATTGTCGCGGTGAAATGGACCAAGAGAGACTAATTTAGGAGTATAAGCTGACTCACTTACTCTGCGAAGGACCTCGGGAACTCTATAAATACAAGTCTCGGATGATAAGGGAAGAACAGGGTTCAAATTTTCTCTAATAGTATCTGCCAATATTTGAATGGAAGCACTATATTCCAGTTCATTCTCCGCACTTATGGCGCCAATATCTTCCACCCTTCTGTAGTTTGCTATCATTGTCAACAAACCAAGATCACTGAAAAAGAAAAGAAACCACTACTATTAAACCAAGTTTGCGATTTATTTATTATGATTTCCATTAAAAGGCATCTCTAGCTAGTTCCATTTTTTCAATGTAAAATAGTGGAAAACAAATATAATTAGCAAAAAATGCCATTTTTAAAATCCTGTTGCATGCAAACATTTTCCAACAAAAGGAACATAAATAAATGGAGCCCTCTTCTTGAACCAAAGGTTTTTTTTTTTTGGTAATATTGAACCAAAGTTAAAAATTCATAACAGTTCCTCTTTACATGTATTTTTCAAAGGAGCCTGATTCTTTAGGCGGGAGGAACGCACATGCCTCTCCAAGCCGCCACGTGTCCCTTTACTCCCCATTAACCGTGGTTAAACTTATTATTCTAGGGTTAGTATTTTATTTCTAAAAACTAAGGTTAGATTCATTAACCTTAGGGGTGAGTGAATCTTAATCAGAGTTAGTGGGGGGTTAAATGGGACACGCGGCGGCTTGGAGGCATGCTCATTCCTCGCAGCGAAACGAGCTGGCGTATACTATATTTCCCATTTCTAAAATAACAAAAGTATCATTTTCACTTGTACAAAAGCCCTTAAGTTTGATCATGAAAAGATAGAAAAAAAAAAGATTGATCTTGACATCCCACTATCCCCTTCATGCGTACTTAACAACTCAATGCTCCAATAGCTTCGTACCGCTTTCCATTACCGTCTCGGACGTATAAACGAATACCCAACAAATATAGTAGGAAAATACATATATCCGTCCAAAATTTGCATACATAAAAATCAATCTTATAAAAAATAAAACATATTTTTCCTGCGTTAAGTTTTGTCAGAAGAAAACAATGAGGGTTTTAAGCTTTGTCAAAATATTAAGACAGAAATTTACAAAAATAAAAATTTAAAAAGGGCAGCAGATGACAAAAATACGCTCATCAGATCATAATAGAAACTCTACTATGAGCTTGTGTTAGATCAAGGATTGCTTGAATGACCTGCTTACTCCTCTATGGCGTTGGAGTGCTGAGCTTCGGGTGGTTAAAAATCTAGTGAATGACTTTGTCGAATGCAAAATTCGGCATATATGTCGTGAATCTAATCGTGTGGCCGATTCACTTGCAAAAATGTCTGTAGATACCTCTAGTGTAGATTTTCCTCTCCTCCTCCTTCCTATTGTGCTCCAATCTATCTTTTGTGAAGATCGGGATGAAAAATTGTATATGAGATTGTAAGATCGTTTGGGTTTTTAATATATCTAGTCGGAGTCTGTCTAACCCCAGCTTAACATCCGAAAAAAAGATTAACACAATCGAAAGATAGGAAAAATAATTTAATACCCTGATTTTCTAACAGAATGATTGTCCAAAAAGGCTTGCTAGCAGGAAGATGGGAACAAAATAAAATCGTTTTCTCAAATCTCCAATTAGAATCACCATTACTCCTTCACTATGCTTATTCCAAATTCATAAAGCTGTCTATTTTTTCTTAAAGACATAAGAAAATGATATTCATGAATTACCTCAGGTTAGAACCAGACTTCTTCTTCTTCTCCTCCTACTTCTTCTTGCATAGAAGAGGGTAAGAGAGATGTATCTATAAGAAGAAAGAAAGAGGGTGTGATGAGTTTGGAGTCTGGAGTCAGGTTCAAGTCGTAGGTGATGGCCACTACACCACCATGTTCACATGGTATGTCCGTACATGGCCGACCTTATATATTCTCACTTTTTTGTCATACAAACATAAAATTTTAAGCATAATGGGAGACCCTCTTGCTCTTACGTGAATTTGCAAACTATTAAATTATGTTGAGGAATGCTAGCCCTACTCATAGACAACCCCTACTCTCACCGTTAACCAACCATGCACCTATCCATTTTCCAATGATTAAAGCCTTCTCTCTCAAATAAATAAATAATGATTGATAGAGGGTGAGAGTATAGGTTGACTGAGAGAGAATGACTAGCACTCCTCATTTATGTTTTGCAAATTTTTACTTTTATTATTCGATAGCCCCCGCTAACACTCATCTTATTCTTCTTGAGATTTTGTCACTAAATGCTAAGGATTTAGAATTTACATGAGTGGTTGTGATGAGTGGGCGAAACTGTCATTCATTAACCTTATCTTTTAGAAGAGTTGGTTTTGTGTGTGCAACTGGGCGCACAGATCTTTTGTACCCCCACTAATAGATAGGGCATGTAAGTAAAAATACAAGTTCTGAAGGGCAATTTGATAAAGTGTTTTTACCAATATACCTATAATTTGTGTGGGTGATGCTATAATCAATTTAGGCACATAAGATCTTTGTGTTGAGTTGCACGCACAAAAAAAAGGACTCCTTAAGAGTATCTTATTTATCTTGAAAATAAAGAAAGCAAAAAGAAAGAGTATATGATGCCTTAGATAATTAAGACTACTTCATCTAGGAATAAGTTCTTGAAAAAAGTTAAAACTTGCTCCAAAACCACGCCTAGTTGTAATCTGATGCCTCTGAAAAAAGAGTGAAATTATGAAGCAAAGAACCGTTACTTGATGTAGCATAGACAATCGCCACTCGATTATTTGTGGATTTCCAAAAATAACCCAGCAACTAAGCTTGTTTTGTGCTCTCCAAAACTGTTATTCATACTTCAATTCTTCAAAATTAAGAAATAGAAATAAAAAATAATTTGCTTGCTGGACAGGTTTTTCTTATTTTCTGAAAAGAAATTTCAAGAAAACTGGTCCACTTGACTTTCGCTAATTTTCTAAATAAATATTTAAAAGAAACTTATCTCTTAAAAGATTAATGTAGACTATTGAAATGGAGGATCAATCTTCCATATTCCTTTGCAATCCTTTATATATATACAAGCAAATACCTCGTGCAGTGCACGGGATGAAGAATTATTTTAAAATTTAAAAAATATTATAAAATAACACTTTATCATTATCAACTTAGAATATAGTCACTATATACAGACATCCTTAATATAGTTTGAGAAAAAATATTTCAGATAGATAATGTGATAAAAAAAAAAAAAGGATTTCAGATCAATGATATTTGAATACCCAAACACTGAAAATTTTAATATTGGTTAAATATTTCATATTAATAAGCCTCAATTGTCATCATTATTATCATTACTATATAATGCCGTACTTAAAGATGTAATGAATTTGATACTTATTTTTTACACTTATTTCTAATCTATGAAACACTTTATTTTATTTTTTTTGTTGAGGTAGCAACAGCACAAGGCGAAATCTATGAAACACTTAAAAGCCTAAAATAAGAATATATTTATGAAGCACAAAAGAAAGGGACTTACTTCTCATTGACCTTCAATCCGAGCTATAAATAAATCCATTAAATAACACAATGACATTTATAAATGAATAATAAATAGTTAACAGAACATAATGATGGAGGATGTTCGCAGCTCCAATCACATTCATTTACAATAGCTTGTGGATAAAATATGTTGTCAAAGTAATTTAGTACTGAAAAATTAAACAATTGATAGAATTCAATGATAGAGGATGTCAACAGCTCGACTTCCATTCACTTCAGGCCCAGGATTCTCTCAAGTTCAACTTGAGAGAATCTCTCAAGTTGGAACCCCTAGAGGTCACCACGTGTCTCCTTTGACACCCTTTAACCATGGGTAAGGTTCACCCACCCCTAGGGTTCACTCACCCATCCTTGATTTTTTTTTTTAATATTAATTATTATTTTTTAAATTAAAAAAACTGTTTTTAGAGTTTTTTAATATTAAAAACAGTTTTTTAATTTAAAAAATAATAATTAATATAAAAAAAAACCAAGGATGGGTGAGTGAACCCTAGGGGTGGGTGAACCTTACCCATGGTTAAGGGGTGTCAAAGGACACACATGGCGACCTCTAGGGGTTCCAACTTGAGAGATTCTCTCAAGTTGAACTTGAGAGAATCCTGAGCCTTCACTTCAAATGGCTTAGCGATCAAATAGGTTGTCAAAGTTGATCCGTCAAGAAATTTGAAACAACATTGATGAGGATGTCCATAGAACGTCAAGGCCTGAAGCAATATCATCATCCTAATATGGATGGCTTATGACGTTTAGATAGAAATGAGAGTGAATCTATATACTATATGCTAGAGTGAAAACCCTTCTCCTTATGTCACCTACGCATGTTATTCTTTTATGAATCCTCCTAAGCTTCTTCTTCATTTGTGAGGCCACCTAAGAAAAATAGTGGGACCCACCTTCATTTCTTTCTTTTACTTTTACATTGCCATGTGTCAATTAATTAATGAGTTAATTGATGTTTATAACAGTTAAAAGGGAGAAGGTGAGGGGGAGTGATTCTTACTGGTTTCACCCCCTCTCTACCCATTTAACATCATAAAGGGAGAATATGAGGGGTTTAGCTCTTATGGATCTTGTTAAGATAGCTATGAGTTGCTATTAGTTAGGCTAACAGTAAAGATCTTGATTGATTGTAATCCTATAATTAAGAACTTTGTAATTAGTAACTTCCTCTTGTAATCAGGGTATTGTATTCTTTATAAATACCTCATTGGAGAAGAACAATTCATAAAAGGATTAGAACCCTAAACTTTATCTTGGTATCAGAGCAAGGTGTTACTACCGCCGCCCATACAACCACGACACCATTGTTGCCTCCCAGACACCACCAAATCATCGTCGCCCATACCACCATTGCCACTGCTGCCCATACCGCCTAGATCACACCAGTGCCGCACTGCCCATACCGCCCAGATCACACCACTGCTGCCTAGAAACCGCTACCGCCCAAATCTTCTCAGTTGCTGCGAAGGTTAAAGAGGAGATCTAAAAAAACCATTGTCGCCCAGATCTTCTCAGTTGCTGCCAAGGTTAAAGAGCAGATCTAAAAAAGGTGTTTTTTTTTAACCTTTGAGTGCCTGTGGCTATTAACCTTGGCAAGATACTTTTGAGTACCTTGTTGTCCTTTGGATACCTTTGGTTACTTTTGAGTATCTTATTGTCCTTTGGATATCCACCAAGTAGGAGGGCCAACCTCTCTCAGTCTACTATGGTGAACTTGTAGAAAATTTTCAAGAGTTGGACCATCGTGATAAAATTGTAATGAAAGATTCAAACAATGTTATTGCATATCAAAAATCAGTTGAACGACTACGTATGCATATATTTCTAGTTGGGCTCAATGCTAGATTTGAACAACTCCGAGGTGAGAATCTTAGGAAGGATCCAACACTGGATTTTGAAGAAACTTATGCGCATGTATGCCAGGATGCAACTTGCAGGACCACTTTGAATGGGGAACCCGATCATCCGGAGTCATCTGCCATGATGGCTCGCCGGTTTAAAGGACGACCCAATCATGGGCCGGAGCGAACATCTGGCCTACCGAACCATACTGCAGACTAGACCCGATCGTCTGGCTCACAGAATTACAGGGGTTGCACGGTCAGAACGTTTGTGTACTCGTTGTGGTGGAAACGGACATACCAAGGCACGTTGCTATGAGTTAATTGGATATCTAGAATGGTGGGATCCTACCAAGGCACCTAGCAAATGAAATTCAAAGCCGAATCCCCGTGTCTCTGTTGATGTTGTTGAATCATCTACCATTTTGGAGGAGGCCTCAGGTTTGATTGCTATGGCAGGTAACCCTAGTAAGGCTCTTAATGTTTCTACATCTAATAGTAATAGTACATGGATTATTGATTCTAGTGCTATAGATCACATGACCTTTGACATTAATCTTATCCAGTCTATGAAGTCATCCAACCAACCTATAGTGTCCACAGCCAATGGTACTCCCTCTCCTGTGATTGGAGAAGGTTCAATTACACTGACTAACAATTTGAATTTGAACTTTGTTCTAGTTGTTCATTCCCTCAATTATAACATGTTGCTACTGCTCAAATAACCTGTACTCTGTATTGTATTGTGATTTTTTGGCCTAACCTTTGTGTTTTTAAGGACATCCGAACTCGGAGGACAATTGGTTATGGTTACTAGAAGGGGAAGGCTCTATCATCTTGATCTAACGCCCCAACAAGTTCAAATCAGTTGGCTTAACATTTCTCAGTTGATAGGTCGACGGATCTACAGAATTATGAAATTTGGTTGTGGCATCGACGCTTAGGCCACGCCTCTTTTGTCTATTTTAAAAAATTGTTACCGAAGTTATTTTGTCAGTTGGAATATCTCTGATTTCAAGTGTGATATTTGTGAACTGACTAAGAATCATCGTGTTTCCTTTCCAATAAGTATGAATAAAAGTCTAGTACCATTTATGGTTATTCATTCAGATGTCTGAGGTCCAGCAAAGATTCCTTCTCTAAGTGGTGTGCGTTGGTTTCTTTCCTTTATTGATGATTTCACATAACTTGGGCCTGTTTAATGAAATCAAAACATGAAGTCAGCTCTCTCTTTCAATAATTTCAAAAGATAATAGCCACTCAGTATCAATCTCATATACAGGCTATTCGCACTGATAATGGTGGCGAATTCGTTAATCAAGACCTGAAACAGTATCTACATTTACATGACATTGCTCATCAAACAACTTGCCCATACTCCCCTCAACAAAATGGGGTTGTAGAGCGCAAGAACCGTCACCTTCTTGAGGTTGTTCGTGCTCCCTTGTTCAGGGCCCACATGCCTACCAGCTACTGGGGTGAAGTTGTCACTACCGCGGCCTACCTGATCAATCGTGTTCCTTCCAGCTTAATACAATTTCAGACCCCTTGTAACACCTTACATGCAGCTGTAAGTGCTCCTACTATGCCGAATTTTCCAACTTAAGTATTTGGGTGTGAAGCATTTGTACATCTCCACAAACCCTTGCGAAGTAAGTTGGAATCCTGAGCTCTCCGGTGAGTCTTTGTTGGCTATGCCTTGCATCAGAAATGCTATTGGTGTTATTACCCTCTCTCGTGAAAGATATATGTCACTCTTGATGTTACTTTTCATTAAGATGAAATGCATTACTTTATCCCTAAGTCTACACTTCAGGAGGAGAGTAGCAATGAAGTGCACACTCTGAATCATTCTTTAGACACCTTGGATGAAAGTGGTGACAACTTGGATATAAGTGGTGAATGCCTAGAAGAGTAGATTTGTCAGGATGAAATGGAATCAACTTCAACTGAGCAACTTCTGGAACTAGTAGCGCTACCACCAGTTCAGCAACCGCCAGTATCTCCATTGTCACAAGCGCCAGCCCCCTACAATTGTACCATTTAACCAATTGCTCTCTGAAGCCGATTCCACTTCTGAGTCCCAAGTGAGTTCTGAACCTCACATAAAATTGCTACCTGATCGAGTCACGAGAGGAGTACCTAGAGTAAATTATGAACCTGCTCTTAATTCTAAAACTAGATATCCCTTAAGTAACTTTGTATCTCACCATAGATTGTCAAATGAATGTGAATCATTTGTGAATTAATTATCTACTGTATCTATTCCTAGTAATGTGCAGGATGCTTTGAGAGATCCCAAGTGGAAGGAAGCAATGAATGAAGAAATGAAAGCCCTCCAAAAGAACTCAACATAGGAAGTAGTTGAGTTACCTGAAGGAAAGAAACCTGTTGGATGCAGGTGAGTCTACACAATTAAACACAAAGCTGATGGAATTGTCGAATGATTCAAAGCCAGACTTGTCGGCAAAGGGTACACGCAAACTTATTGGATTAACTATATAGAGATGTTCGCACCAGTGGCCAAAATTAATACGGTTTGCATTCTTCTATCTCTGGTTATGAACCTTGATTGGCTTTACACCAGTTTGATGTGAAGAATACGTTTCTGCATGGACATCTCAAAGAAGAAGTATATATGGAATTACCTCCTGGATGTAATATGGGGACTGAAAAAAACAAACAGGTCTGTAAACTGAGGAAGTCCTTGTATGACTTAAAGCAATCCCCTAGAGCGTGGTTCAGAAGGTTCACGAATGCTATGAAAGTATTTGGATACAGACAAAGTAACTTGGATCATACTCTCTTCTTGAAGCATAATAAAGAAAAGATCACTGCTCTTATTATGTACGTTGATGATATGATAGTAACTGGGAATGATCCAGAAGAAAAGAATGTATTACAGGATCATCTTGCCCATGAGTTTGAGATGAAGGATCTTGGTCTGTTGAAGTATTTCCTAGGAATTGAAGTTTCAAGGTCAAAGAAAGGTATTTTCTTATCTCAACGGTAATATGCCTTAGATTTGTTGTATGAAACTGGTATGTCAGCTTGTAGTCCGATCAACACTCCTATGGAAGAAAACCTGAAATTGGGTATGTATCTGAATTAAGTTCCTGCCAACAAAGAACGCTATCAGAGACTAATGGGAAGATTAATGTACCTTGCACATACTAGGCCTGATTTGGCTTATATGCTGAGTGTTGTCATTCAGTTCATGCACTCCCCTAGTGAAGAACATATAAATGTCGTAATTCGTGTATTGCGCTACTTGAAGTCATCCCCTGGAAATGGAATTATGTTTAAGAAAGGAGACAATTTAGATATTGAAGGTTATACCGATGCCGATTAGGCTGGGTCAATCGATGATAGACATTCTACGTCTGGGTACTTCACGTTTGTAGGTGGGAATCTAGTTACTTGGTGAAGTAAAAAACAAGAAGTAGTAGCTAGATCCAGTGTTGAGGCCGAATACAGGGGAATGACTAAGGAAGTATGCGAGTTACTGTGGATCGGGAATCTAATGCAAGACTTACATATTAAGCTGGTTAGTCCAATGAGGTTATATTGTGATAACAAGGCAGCATGTGATATTGCCCATAATCCAGTTTTACATGATCGGATTAAACATGTTGAGGTGGATAGGCACTTTATCAAGGAGAAACTGGAAGCCAAGCTCATTGAAACCCCTCATGTTCGATCTCAAGATCAGCTTGCGGATGTACTCACCAAGGTAGTGTCAAGTCAAGCATTTCACAGCTATCTCGACAAATTGGGCATGAGCGACATCTATGCACGAACTTGAGAAGGAGTGTTAAGATAGCTATGAGTTGCTATTAGTTAGGCTAATAGTAAGGATCTTGATCGATTGTAATCCTATAATTAGGAACTCTGTAATTAGTAACTTCCTCATGTAATTAGTTTATTGTATTCTTTATAAATACCTCATTAGAGAAGAATAAATCATAAAAGGATTAGAACCCTAAGCTTTACCTGATCTAACATTTCAAGTTCAACCCCTTCTCTCTCTCTACCCTTTAATTGAAAATAAATTTTACATCATTAAGAGGGAGAGTATGAGGGGCGTGGCTCTTATGGATCTAAGTTCCAATCCCTTCTCTCTCTACCCTTTAATTGAAAAAATCAACCGTTTAAGGGGAGAAGGGGTCATCCTTATTGATGCATGTAACGTTTCAACACTTCTCTCATGTAACATCTCACCCTTTCACCAACCTTTAATTGATCTCTGCAATAGTTTAAATGGAGAAGCCAAGCCAATGGCTCTACAATATCGAGCCATAAAAAATAACGACATTCCTTCCACCCTCATTTACATAGTGAGATAAACTATGTTTAATTATTGCGAGCTAAAAAAAATATTGATTGATTCCACTTCAATTCCCTCTTTATCCTACACACCCTGGGAATAGCCCAGTGGTAGGTGTATCCCTTTCTTAGGAAGGAGGTTCCGGGTTCCATTCCTGAGAGGGTGAGAGTGGGTTGCACTCTCCACCCGCCTTTAACTTAGAACAGATACTGGCTTGCTAACCAGGGTTGTGTCCTAATCGACAATCGTGTGTCTCATACCAAAAAAATTCCCTCTTTATCCTTAGTACTAGAGAGAAGGAATGATGAGGAAAGAGAGAGACACATGGGAAGAGAGTTTCATCTCCACTCAAACGGTCGGTACCCGTTTTGAGTAGAGCTTGGGTGAAGCTTATCTGGGTTGGGAGTGTTTGTGGTTGTGTGATGTGTGCATGAGTGAGTGTGTGTAGTCTTCTTTCCAATTGCCTTCAGCTTTGCCTTGTGGCATTGTTGAGTAAACCTAAAAAAAAAAAGAGAAAGAGGAGTACGAGCGAGAAAAGAGGTGTGCAGGTGCGGTGCACACTCCACCTTTTTTGGAAGGTACTAAGGGTTCATTTGGTAGATCTTCTTTGATCTTTTCTATTTCGGACAGATCTAGTCAAAATAGATATGTGACAAAAATATCTGTAAGAATAGATCTGTAGACAGTAAAACTGTTTGGCAGGTCACAGTTATAGACAAAACTTTTTTGTAAAATTATGTTTGGTAACATTGTCTTATTGCATCTTATTGCAGGGGCAGTTGATTTCATTTCTAAAAATATAATTTTATTAAGTACCCAATTCCGCTCCCACATGAACACATGAGTTGCAAAAAATTTTGTCCCATAATCTATAATATTCATAAATTCAAGTACTTCAACCCAAGAAAATCATGAATATTACATGGCATTTGAATGTCAACACCAATTTCTTTTTTTAAAAAAAAACATCTTCATGCATTTAAATATACGCCATCCGCAATTGCATTCCTAACTTCATTCATCTCCATATACGCACCTAAATCCATATCCATGTTGATTGGTTCACAGTTATCCCGACCAAAAGCATCAACATCCAATTCTACGTTCTCATTCTCGTACAATGCAAATAACTTGTCTGTAATGACTTCTTTTTTGATGAAGTTGTGGACTATCATTGATGCAACAGTTATACTTCTTTCTACAAGGAATGAGTAAGGAAGCATTCTCTTCAAAATTTTGAAACGAACCTTCAATACACCGAAAGTTTACTCAATCACATTTCTCAGAGATGAATGATGATAATTAAAATGTTCTTCCCTATTACGAGGGCGAATAGCATCCTGAAAATCAGGTAACCAATACCGAATATTGCGATATAGAGTAAGAAAGCCTCACATGTTCATATAACTGCCATCACCCAAATAATATATTCCTGAAAATAACAATAAAGAATTTCAAGATACTATAATGCTCACTTGAATTATTAAATAGTAAATAGTATTTACCAGGAAGGTCAAGCGTTGATCATAAAGAGTATCCATCAATATCCGATGATCATGAGTCGTGCCTTCCCACCCAGCCACTACAAATGTAAATAACATATCAAA
This sequence comes from Tetracentron sinense, assembly GCA_015143295.1. Taxonomy (NCBI): domain Eukaryota; kingdom Viridiplantae; phylum Streptophyta; class Magnoliopsida; order Trochodendrales; family Trochodendraceae; genus Tetracentron; species Tetracentron sinense. Next base: position 8,363,242 of record CM026569.1, read on the forward strand.
AGAGCAAGTTGCCATCACTTGTTGCATGTATTCACCTTTTCTTCCTCTAAGGTATTTATTTTTCTAGAGCGATCACAACATTCACAAGAGTACCATCTATCGCTCCAACACAACCCTTGAAAAATATTACAAATTAAAATCTTTTCATGTGAATAAAGACAATATTGATCAAGCAAGTACAAAATAAGAGTTTACCTTAAATGGATGAAATCGAGAATTGCACGAAATCTCCTCAGGTAATTGGTTATAACAAGGAGGCCTTATAATCTCAATTGAGAATTTGATCATCGCTGTCAAAACTCTATGAAAATGACGATGGATGGTTTCACCAGAGTGTTGAAATGGATCTTGCAAATTTCGATTTGTATGGTTCTGAAAAATAATTGTCAAAAATATTGCCAACTACTCCTCAACATTGATGTACTTGTTGTCTTGAAATAGTCCCTTCGCCCTAAACACCATACACAAACGATGGAAAACATGTTTCTCCATTTGCAAAATCTCTTGGCATATTATCGGGTTGCCATTTAGAATGTACTGGCCATAACCATTTTTTGTTAAATTTGAATTTCCACATGGCTCCTTAGGTAAGTACCGTTGTCGTTTTTTCTATAGTAATAAAATTAGGTGAGTAATCTTTTTTCGCATCAATGGTGTCATGGTAGTTGTTAACAAAATAGTACACAATTGCATCCCACACATAATTAGGCATTCCAATATAATGCATTCATTCCAAACAATATCATTTAAAACATCATCCTAAAGAGAATAGCATCCAACATTATATCATCATAAAAATCTAAAATTAAAATCATCCAAAATATCATCATAAAGTTTTAGTACGAAATAATCCAAAACTAACATCCCAAATATTTCATCAAACTATAACATCCAAAATAATCCAAAAATATCATCATAAAAATCCAAAACTAACATCATCCAAAATATCCAAATAAAGTTTCAGTATGAAAAACATAATCCACTATCATTGGCCCCTGTCCAAGAGGTCCTACAACCATTCCAGGCGCGATTCTTCCTTCTTCAACATCATCCTGATACTTCTATTTTCTAAATTACAGAATGAGTGGAGAGCACACAAGAATAATGTCGATGGCTCGACAACATCTTGCATTTGTTGCAGAGATTCAATACATTCAACCATACTGAGCCCTTTGCTTGTATCTTTAATAAAAGACACAAGAGATGCAATGCTAGCATCCAATGTAGCTTTTTCCGAATCTCTTTTACTTTTTGGAGGCTTTGGTCATTTTTGTCGAATGTTCTCCATTAACTCCACATCATCAACCTCTTCACCAGCCTTCTGTTGAGTTTCATTATGAGGTTGTGTTACATTAGATGATGGAATCTCAATGTTATCACTCAAGACGTAGCTAGAATGAGTATTTCCCAACAAGTCCTCTAGAATAGAACTAACTGTAAGTGCCCACTTGGTGGCTCCTGTCGCCGAAAAACCATCAAATAGCAATGCCATCTCTTCAGGAAATGGTAGAGGTTTGGTCATGAATGATTTAGCATCTCTATGTGTCTGCAATAGATGCAATTAATTTAGGGATTTTAAATAATTAAAAAAGCTTATAGTTTAATGTATGAAATGATGTTATACCTCCACATATGCTTCCTATCTCTCGAGATCCATTGTGATAGTGTTAATAGCATTGTTCCGCCCAATTGTCACGACCATTCGTCCAGCAAAGTTTGCATGGCCTTGGTGGTGGCACTATTTGTGTGTCTTTTTATCTTTTGTAACAGGGTAGTTCAGTCGCCAAAGTCTTAGTGGCATTTTTGTAATAAGGGAGTATGCCTCAACCAGCACATAGGATGTTTCCTTCTGCTAACTTGTAAAAGGTTTATCATCCACCTTGTAGGGGAGGTAGTAGGTCACTTGAGTGGGTTGTCTTTACACCATCTTTGATTACCTACTCCACTAGTTCTTTTATGTTCATTACCTGTATAGTGTCCTGTAACCTTTCCCTTTATGCAATAATATTGATCTTTGCTTCTTTCTTATGCATTGTGGTGTGCTTTACTCTTGTTTCTTAGGTAACTGTCCGAATAGGCTGACTTGATCGACGAATTGATCAAGTTCCGCACGGGATTTGCCTAGCAACCTAAATTGCTCGTAACAGTGTATTCAAGGCTAGAAGACATGGTCATGACCATGTATTCAAGGCTAGAAGACATGGCACAGGGGACAGGAGCGTGTACTAACAAGAATCGTCTAGATGAGTTGGAAGCCCAGACAGCACAGATTGATGGGATGTTGCATACCTTGGTGCAGATGGATGATCGAGTAGGCAACATGGAACAAGGACACCAGGAATTGGCCGGATTAGTAGAGACCTTGATCGAGGATGTGAAGGGGACCGTGGATGCTCTCCAGGCCAAGATTGAGGAGCTCTCAAACTGGTTAAATGTGCTTACCATGGCAGTTGGTTCGCACCCTCATGGCCCTACCGAGACATAAAGTCGAGTGAAGGTGCCAGAACCTCACTCGTACAGTGGTGCGAGAGATGCAAAAGAGCTTGAGAATTTCTTGTTTGACATGGAACAGTATTTTCAAGCCGTGAGACAGGAATCAGAGGAAGCCAAGGTCTCGATAGCAACAATGTATCTATCGAGTGATGCTAAGTTATGGTAGCGTACTCGATACGATGACATTCAAAATGGGAGATGCATCATGGATTCTTGGGAAGACTTGAAGAGGGAGTTGACAGCCCAATTCTTGCCCGAGAATGTAGAGTACATCGCTAGGAGGAATTTGTGACAGTTGCATCAAACTGGCGCGATGCTTGAGTACGTGAAGCGGTTCTTGGCCCTCATGCTAGACATCAAGGACATGTCCGAGAAAGACAAGATGTTCTACTTCATGGAGGGATTGAAACCTTGGGCATAGACCGAGTTACAGAGGCAATGCGTTCAAGACTTAGCTTCCGCACAAGCAGCAGCAGAGCGACTGAATGACTACTCCACAAGTGACCCTAACAAGAAGAAGGTGACCTCGACCTGCAATAGCCACAATAAATCTTCTCGACTATCGAATGGGAAGAAGTATAACAATGGCAAGTCTGGGCCGAGCAAGGAAGTTTCAATATCAAAGAGTTCGGGTTCCAAGCCGATGCAGTGCTTTCTATGTGGTGGACCACACCGAGTAGTAGTTTGTCCACAAAAATAGGCCCTCAATGCCTTGCAGGCATTAGTGGGTAGCTCAGCTATGCATGAGGAGCTATCTGAGAGTGATGAGGATGAGGAAGAGTAGCCTAGGATGGGAGCCATCAGGTTGCTTAATGCTCTTAAGACTCAGAGTGATGGGAAGGCACCACAGTCGAAGGGGTTCATGTTCGTTGATTTGAAAATCAATGGGAAGGCCACCCGTGCTATGGTGGATACGAGGGTGACACACAACTTTCTTGCGGAAGGAGAAGCTAAGAGAATGGGATTGAAGTTAGAGAAAGATTCGAGCCACATCAAAGCCGTGAACTCAGCAGCAAAGCCTATTCATGGGGTAGCCAAAGGGGTGCCCATTGAAGTAGGAGCTTGGTCAGGAAAGACCAACTTGACAGCGATCCCTGTGGATGACTTCCAGGTCATTGTGGGAATGGAGTTCTTGCAGGAATCCAAGACCGTGCCAATGCCTTACCTATGATTGTTATGCATTTTTGGTGATTCTCCACGTATGATCCCAACAGTGGCAAGCAAAAGGGGAGAGAAGATGCTTTCAGCCCTACAGCTTAAGAAAGGGTCGAAGAATGGAGAGATGACTTACTTGACTACGTTGAGGGAAGAGTCTCAACAAGAGCAAGGTCCAGTTTCGAAGAAAGTGATCGAGGTGTTGACCAAGTTTGCTAGTGTTATGCCCGACAAGTTACCAAAGTCCATTCCTCTTCGTCGAGCAATTGATCATGAGATAGAACTTGTTTCTGTGGCTAAGCCACTTACTAAAGCCCCTTATCGTATGGCCCCTCCGAAGCTTGCAGAACTTTGGAAACAACTTGATGATCTCTTGGAGTCAGGCTTCATTCGCCCCTCTAAGACACCATTTGGAGTACCAATCCTCTTCCAGCACAAGTATGATGGGAGTCTTAGGCTTTACGTGGATTACCGAGCATTGAACAAGTTGACCGTGCGGAACAAGTATCCCATCCCGTTGATTGCTGATTTGTTCGACCAACTTGGGACAACCAAGTATTTCAGTAAGCTTGATTTATGGTCAGGCTACTATCAGGTTTGCGTCGTGGAGGACGACGAACCTAAGACGACTTGTGCGACGAGATATGGCGCATTCGAATTCATGGTGATGCCTTTCGGCCTTACCAACGCACCAACTAGCTTCTCAACACTGATAAATCAGATATTCCATGAGTTCCTGGACAAGTTCGTTGTGGTCTATTTGGATGATATCGTGGTGTATAGCTCAACTCTTGAGGAGTATGTTGAGCATTTGCAAAAGGTGTTAGCCTTGCAAAAGGAAAACCAATTGTATGTTAAGAAGGAGAAGTGCTTATTTGTGCAGGAGCGCATTAGTTTCCTTGGCCATGTTTTGGGCGAAGGATAAGTGAGAAGGGAGGATGACAAGATTTGATCTATTCAAGAGTGGAAGCCACCTACGACTACCACCGAGTTGCGATCGTTCCTAGGCCTTGTGAACTACTATCATAAGTTCATTAAAGGCTACTTAGCAGCTGCAACACCAATGACTTACCTACTTAAGAAGGAGCATGCATGGTTCTAGTCAAGGGAATGCTAGGAAGCCTTCGAGAGACTGAAGCTTACCGTGGCCCAACATCCTGTTCTTGCACTGCCAGACTTGGTGAAGCCTTTTGAAGTACAGACTGATGCGTCAGACTATGCTATTGGAAGAGTGTTGGTGCAAGAAGAACATCTGGTAGCTTATGAGAGCCGGAAGTTATCTGAAGCGGAGCGTCGCTACACAGCTCAAGAGAAAGAGTTGCTTGTAGTGGTGCATTGCATTCGGGTGTGAAGGCATTACTTACTTGGATCAAAATTTGTGGTGTAGACCGACAATGTTACCGTGTCTCACTTCATGACGCAGAAGAAGTTCACGTCAAAGCAAGCGAGCTGGCAAGAGTTGCTAGCGGAATTCGACTTTTAGTTAGAGTATAAGCCGGGTCGGTACAACAATGTTGCCAATGCCTTAAGTTGCAAAGTAGAACTTATGACCCTAAAGAAGGTGATGCATAGGAGTGTGCAACGGGTGCAGTCTACCATGCATGATAAGATCCATGAAGGTTTGAAGACCGATCATCAGGCGAAGGTAATTTGACCACTAGTTGAAAATGGCAAGACTCGTTACTTCTGGATCAACGATGGGCTTCTTTACATAAAAGGAAGTCGCATCTTTGTCCCAAGGATAGGGGACCTAAGGAAGGATCTTATAAAAGAGTGTTATGATACTCTTTGGGTAGGTCATCAGGTATGGTGCCACACGTTTGCCTTACTAGAATGGGGTTACTACTGGCCTCGTATACGAGATGATGTTGCAGAATATGTGAAGACTTGTCTTGTGTGCCAACAAGATAAGGTGGAAAGGAATAGGCCTCTTGGGCTCTTTGAGCCATTACCTATCCCTAAGAGACCATGGAAGAGTGTCTCTATGGAATTCATTTTGGCCTTGCCAAAAGTGGGGGAGTTTGGTTCGATCCTGGTGGTAATCGATAGATTCTCAAAGTATGCTACTTTCATTCCCTCACCATTGCACTATTCAGTAGAGGAAACAGCTTACTTGTTCATGAAGAATGTGGTGAAATACTCGGGCGTGCCTCAAAATATTGTAAGCGATAGGGACTCAAGATTCACGAGAAAGTTTTGGTCAGAACTGTTCAAACTTCTTGGGACTAAGCTCAACTTCTCAACAAGTAGTCATCCTCAAATTGATGGCCAAACCGAGCATTTTAACGCTCTTCTTGAAGAATACCTTTGGCACTTTGTTAGTGCTAATCAGAAGAATTGGGTGAACTTGCTCAATGTTGCTCAATTTTGCTTCAACTTACAACAAAGCTCTTCGTCAAACAAGAGCCCATTCGAGCTAGTAACCGGGCAACAACCACTAACGCCTCATACAATCGTTGTCGATTACCAAGGAACCAGCCTCAGCATATACAAGTTTGCCAAAGAATGGAACAAGAATGTAGACATTGCCCGAGCATACTTTGAGAAAACCGCTAGAAGAATGAAGAAATTTGTGGATCCAAAGCGAATGCAAGATAAGTTCAGGTGGGAGACTTAGTGTTGATAAAGCTAAATCCAGATAACTTGAAGTTCTTTCGTAAAGGCAACAAAAGCTAAGTTCACAAGTACGAAAGACCATTTCCTATCACTGAAAAGGTGGAAAAAGTCTCCTACAAGGTGAAACTGCTAGAGTCACATCGTAGATATCACCTGGTCTTCCATGCCAGTATGTTAAAGCCGTATAATGTAGACAAGGAAGACCCCACTCGCAACATTCCGAACCGGCCTGCAACTATCGTAATGACTGTACCCTAAAGAAAAGTTGAACTCATTGTTGTGGATCGTCATGTCCAAGCATCACCGACCAGGCCCGCGCACATATAGTATTTAGTAATATGGAAAGGGTTATCCGACGCTGAAGCTAGTTGGGAACTAGGCGTCACCCTTCTCCCCTTTGCAGATAAGATTGAAGAATACTTAACGAATAAGTCGATGAGGGCATCAACTTAACAAGTGGGGGAGTATGTCATGACCATTCGTCCAGTAATGTTTGCATGGCCTTGGTGGTGGCACTATTTGTGTGTCTTTTTATCTTTTGTAATAGGGTAATTTAGTCACCAAAGTCTTAGTGACATTTTTGTAATAAGGGAGTATGACTCCACCAACACATAGGATGTTTCCTTCTGCTAACTTGTAAAAGGTTTATCATCCACCTTGTAGGGGAGGTGGTAGTTCACTTGAGTGGGTTGTCTTTACACCATCTTTGATCACCTGCTCCCTTAGTGTCTTTTATTTTCATTACTTGTATAGTGTCCTGTAACCTTTCCCTTTATGCAATAATATTGATCTTTGCTTCTTTCTTGTGCATTGTGGTGTGCTTTACTCTTGTTTCTTAGGTAACTGTCCGAATAGGTTGACTTGATCGACGGATTGATCAAGTGCCGCACGGGATTTGTCTAGCAACCTAAATTGCCCGTGACACAATGCCGGTTTGCCCACACAATACGACCCATGCATTGTACAACCTCTTCATAGCATTTAATTGGCTCCTTAATTGTCTCTGAGAATATTGTCTACCTGTCTTCTCCTTATACTTGTCAATAATAATCTTTCATGTAAACAGAAGAAAGTTCACGCCTGGCTTTCCGGACAATTATACTTGTTCTATGGATAGATCTAACAAGATCTTCCTCATATTGTCGGGTCATGCCGCCCTAGATGAATCAACCTTCTTTTTTTCTTTTTGCGACATATCACAATTCTAGGAATAGTAAAAAGCTACTTTATAGACATATCAAAATGGTAATGCATTTATAAGCTGAAAAATAATATAGTAAATTTTAGTTCTCTTGTTCAAGTCAGGTAATGTAAAGGTAGCCAAATCTCAGTTCACCCTTGAAAACTAATACAACAACAAATCTATAGCAACTTGATAACCTCCAAAACCAATGTCGTAAACATGCAAACAAAGGTATGTATGTGAGATGGAGGAATGACTGTAAGGGGCTGTTACAAGCTGTGTCACCATCTTCATTTACTAATCACAAAGCAATAGGCACATGCAATTGATTATGTTCCTCTAAAGAGATGTTGGCATGCATTTGATCAAGTTTCTCTACTGCATGCTAAAAATTGTTAACGTGCATTTGAATTTTGATAAAGTTTATATACGTTTATGTATTGAATATAAAGCACATCAAAATGCAAAGGGATGAGTGATGCAACATATATTATTTTCTTTTCTTTTCTTGGTTCATGTAGAAATGTCTCATATTCCCTTAAATTTTTGTAAGCTCTTAAATCTCGAACGTGAATTAGGAGGTATTGGAGATTTTTATGTTTGTGGGGCAAAGGGAAAGATGGAATAGATGGATGACTAGTTGTTTGTGGGGACAAGTTGGGCAGTTATTTTAGGAGTTGAATTAAGAGTAACTGAGAACGGCTCTGAGGATTGAGCTTTCCTAAATCTATCAAGACCCGTTCTCCCATACATATTTTTCCTTTCTTTTTCAAGTATTATACCCTCTTCAGCATTTCAATACAAGTTCAATTGAGATAGAATTACAGTGCAGCATTTGCTCCAAACAAAATAACCAACCCAGACTCTTATTATGGCTAAACAGAATTGTCAAGTCCATGCTATTCAACACTGTCATCCAAACTCAAAGTTCGAGATCAAATTGAGGATGAACTGATCTGAGAAAAGATAAACGAAGGAAAAGATGGAATCAGCCGCTCTGAAACTCATAGATCCGATTCTCCATTTACTATTCAGTAAAACCAACATAGTACAAATCTAATCAACTAATAGCTCCAAGAAAAAAAACCAACAGAGTATTGGAGATTTTTATGTTTGCCTAGAAACTGAAGGCCCTCTGAAAGTGCACAACGTGCACTTTTCATGCATATCAATGGCAATACGGCTGGGATGCGGATGGCTAAGGATCTAAAGATAAAGCACATTTTGGTGGTCTTTCTTCCTTTCCAAGAGAATGGGAAAGAGAGAGGAAGAAGGTCAAGTGATTCAATACTTGGGAGATCAAGAGAAAGGGCACAGAGTACAGATTCCAGGGAAAAAGTAGCAAGCGAAGAATCATGAATCTAAAAAACTAAAATGCAGAGTGAAATATATTAGAGAGAAATGTTTGGCAAGAGATCGTGAAGAAGAAACCCCCAAATCGTGTGTGCATGTGAAACGCCCAAATCGTAGACCAATCTCGTGGAGAATGGAAGAGATAGAGAGAGAGAGAGAGAGAGAGAGATGAACGAAGAGAGGAGAAATAGAAGGGAGAGAGAGGGGGAGGAGATACCTTCTTCTTCTTCTTCTTCTTCTTCTTCTTCTTCTCTATTTGTTCATTCCACCCCTAGCTTACCTTCCAAAAAACAAAACAAAAAAAACCGAAAGCGATATAAAAGAGTTACAAAGGGTAATACAGTAAAAAAAAAGCAGGAAAATGGGAGTCCCGTCATCTACCCGCAAAAGATAAGAATATCTTTTTTAAAAATCTTCATAAAGTAGCATTTTTATTGTATACACTAAATGTCTTTTGTCTTTTTTTTAAAGGAATTATACATGCTACTAAAGACTCCAATTTATGAAAATGTCTACCCGCAATAGACAAAAAGACCCAAAATTTAGACATTCCAAATGGGCTCTAAGATTGTGGTGTATCAAATTAATAATACTCAAATGTCAATTTGGCAATGTGTGGTGGAGGCAGTATATTTCATTTTCAACTGCTGCAAAAGTCTCCTAAGCCATAGAAGTGACAATATTGCCAAATAACCACTAGATATATTTGTAGTTTGATGAAAATGTAATAACTAAATCATGAAGGTATTTATTGCCACAAGGTGCCACCACCCCTCCCTCTACTTCGGATATTGCAGCCTCGCCACTACCACCACAGTTGCCCTCTTCTGGCACCTCACCTGCAGTTGAGCTATCTCCCGCAGTCTCACTTACACCCTCTCCTATCAGTGCTTGAAGTACATCTGCGCTGCAACCTGAAAGCTCTCTTGCTCCACCTCCTACTTCCCCTACGGCCCCTGCCTCATCACCACCTATTATTGACCTCTATGTTGAGCTGCCACTTGCTACACCTGCTCCCCAGCTCCTCCTCGCTACCTTACTCACTTCCAAGATGGTACACTTAAAACGCATAGCTTCTTTGCCACCAAGCATCCTCTATCATAGGTTCTTCTATTTCAGCTTACTACTGTTGTGCCTGAACCTACTTGTTTTATCGAAGCATCAAAACATTCCCATTGGCGTGAAGCAATCATTGAGGAGTTTAATGCCCTTTTGAAGAATCAAACTTGGTCTCTTGTTGTACCTACTTCTCATCATAATATTGTCGGCTATAAATGGGTTTATCGCATCAAATACAAAGCCATTTACAGCTGACAATATTATGATGAGAAGTAGGTGGAACAAGAGACCAAGTCTAATTCTTCAAAAGGGCATTAAACTCCTCAATAATTGCTTCACACCAATGGGAATGTTTTGATGCTTCAGTAAAACAAGTAGGTTCAGGCACAATAGTAGTAAGCTGAGATAGAAGAGCCTGTGATAGAGGATGCTTGGTGGCGAAGAAGCTACGCAATTTAAGTGTACCATCTTGGAAGCGAGTAAGGTAGCGAGGAGGAGCTGGGGCAGCAGGTGTAGCAAGTGGCAGATCAACATAGAGGTCAATAACAGGTGGTGATGAGGCAGGGGCCGCAGGGGAAGTAGGAGGTGGAGCAAGAGAGCTTTCGGGTTGCAGTGCAGATGTACTTCGGGCACTGATAGGAGAGGGTGTAGGTGAGATCGCGGGAGATAGCTCAACTGCAGGTGAGGTGCCAGAAGAGGGCAGCTGTGGTGGTAGTGGCGAGGCTACAATATCCGAAGTAGAGGGAGGGGTGGTGGCACCTTGTGGCAATAAACCCAAGGGGGTATGGAGTGGGGCAATGCTCGGAAGCATGATGATCATTGGTGCTGATGGAGAGGGCACATGAGCTGCATATTCGAAAAAGGGAAACAAATTCTCGTGAAAGGTAACATGGCAAGAAACATAAACCCGATTGCCAACAGGGTCAAAGCAGCGATACCCATTATAAAGAGAACTATAACCCAAAAATATGCAACGAAGTGACTTCAGGCTCAGTTTATCTTGTCGGTAATTGCCGAGGAAGGGATAACATTCTCAACCAAAAACTTTCAACTGAGTATAATCAGGTTGCCTGCCAAAAATCAACTCATGAAGAGAAAAATTGTTGGTAACCAAATGGGGCATCCGGTTGATGAGGTGAATAGATGTCGAGAAAGCTTCGACCCAAAAGGATTTGGGAAGGTGGCTTTGACTGAGAAGGGTATTCCCTGTGTTGACTAAGTGACGGAGTTTACGTTCCGCAACCCCATTTTGTTGAGGCGTATGAGGGCAAGAACGCCGATGAATAATGCCATGAGTTCGAAGAATGGCCTGAAAGGGGAAGCCCGTGAACTCACCACCTCCATCGGATTGGAAATACTTAATACGAGTATTCAAGATGTTCTTAGCCATGCGGCAAAAATCATCAAACATGTAGCACTGTCTGATTTTCTATGCATGGGATAGAACCATGTGGGACTATAGTCATCTATGAAAATGATATAGTACCGAAAACCAGAGATAGAGGGCACCGGGGCGGGGCCCCATACATCACAATGAATTAAATATGGAGGAGAAGGAGAGTTGTGCAAGACAGGAGAAAAAGGGAGATGAGAGCTTTTGCATAAATGACAATCAGTGCAGAAAAATTCAGCTTTATTAATAAACTTGTCTAAACAATTATTTTTAGATAAAAGTTGGAGAATAGAAGAAGAAGGATGTCCAGGATGCCTATGCCATAAAGCGGTGGAGCTGGTAGAAGTACAGAGAGCCTGATGCAGAGAAGATGGAGCTACTAGAATAGGATATAAATTATCCTTGACTTTCTTGGTGAGAAGAGGTGTCCCCGTTCGAAGATCCTTGATACAAAAACCCCATGGAAAAAGGGTAAATAAGCAAGAATTATCTATGGTAAAAGAAGATATAGAGAGAAGATTTTTGGTAAGAGAAGGAACAGGAAGAACAGAATTTAAACGGAATTTAGAGGAAGGAATGGAGAGAAAAGAATTACCAATGTGAGAGATGGGGGCCCCATTACCATTACTATTACCAAAAATAACGCGATCATTGCCCATGTATTTGGTGCCATGTTGAATGAGAGAAGGATCTGGTGTCATGTGGCTAATAGCCCCAGAGTCTGGATACTAGTTGGAGTCATAGGAATCCCGAAGTTGCATGGTGGCAAAAGATTGGTGCATGGAGGCAGTGCTGGAGGAGTCTAGAATCCATTGATAACAGTTGGCAGCAGAGTGCCCGAGCTTGTGGCAGATTTGACAAATAATAGGAGGAGTGTAAGGATAGAGTCCTTGATAGGGAGGGGCACCAAGAATGCCATGAGCCTGGTGGTCAACAAATCCACGGCCCTATTGATCATTGCGGGGGCGGCCACGCTAAGAGTTGTGTCAGCCACGGCCACGATTGCGACCACGAAAAGGTTGAGGTGGTTGCTGTTGGCCGAAAAATGCCATTGAGGAGGTTTTCGCCATTGGACTGTTGAAACTGTAGTAAACGCTGCTCGTGCGTTAGAAGATGGGCACAAAGTTCAGCAAAACTGATAGGTTGTAGTGACAAAGAATTCATAATCTGAGGAGAGACCACTGAGAGTGTGCATCAACAAGTCGTTATCTGAAAGTGGGTCTTGAACAGAAGCAAGAGAATCAGCAATGGTTTTGTACTGATTGAGAAAGTCGACCATGGTGGAGGAGCCCTTGTGGAGATGTTGAAGTTGCAATTTTAATTGCATTTTACGAGCTTGGGATTGTTGAGTAAAGGTTGTAGAGAGATGATCCCAGATTTCTTTCGAAGTTTGTAGGCCAACAGTTTGGGCAAGCACAGTATCAGTAAAAGTGGCATTGAGGCAACACATGACGTAGTTGTCAAGTCATTCCTAGAGAAGATAATCGGGATTCGGGGAGCCATCAGGAAGAGAGATAGGGGGTAAAGGGTGAGTGCCATTAACGACATTGAAGAGGTCTTGAGAGACTTTAATAGGGCATATCTGAGTGTGCCATGGGAGAAAGTTTAACCCATCAAGTTTAAGGATTGAAAAATGAGGCATATGAGGGAGGTGAAGGGGAGATGAAGGAGGCTTTGGCATCTCCTTGTTGGCTTCTTTTTCGACAGTTGAGGAGTCTGAAGACATGTTTTGAGTTAATAGGAGGTAGTAGAGAAAACTCAAAGAGAAGAGATGTTTTGAGAAGGCCTGTGCTTTGATTTTCTCCTAAAATTTGTAGTGCAATATGTGTTAAATTAACAATGTGTATCAGGCTAATATAGAGAAAACCTTGTTTTATTTTTTTCGATCTTCTCCAGTCAATTTGCAGAGCATTTGGTTTTTAACACCAGAATAGTTGGTAAAATGAGAAAGAATAATTCACTATGTGCTCACTGCGCGGCCGCATGATTTATCAATGGTATCATAAACAGATTATATTTAGTGACCAAAAAAACAAAAACAAATTATATAGTTGCATTTGTAATTGAAACTTTGACTTTCGTTTGGTTTTGAGAATGTACTTAATTTCCTTTCCACATACTCACTCTAACACATTATGTTTGTAAAGATCAACGAATACTATGCCCTTGTATTAGAACACCATTCCCTTATATTAGAAGAACCTCTCGTAAGGCCATCTTGTATTGATCCATTCCTCTCAACTGGTGGACCATGTCTTGTATTCCCTACTTAGATCTCTTAATAGACCTAACAACCTTAAAAAAATTCAATCTTAGATCCTCAGGGTTTGCATAGTGAAGATTTCCATTTGCATCTAAGACTCATAATGTCTCTTTAATAGATAAAGAGAATTGTCCCCCGATAATTTCTAACAATCATAAAAATGAACGGAAGCTATTTTTTGTACATACCAAATTCCACAAATTCCCCATCAAAGTTCTCATATTATAATGGGAAAGAGGATCCACTTACTGCACACACAAAAAATAAGAGGAAACACTTACTGCACACAAAAAAAATCTTTCAAACGTCATCAAAATAAGAAAAGTGGAGTAGATGCATCATTTCCTCGGATGCGAAGGAACGCTTGCCCAAGCATAATGGACAGACCCTTTGAATGTTTGACCAGAGATAGGATGTTTGATAGTGATTTCTGAAGGGAGGAAGGATAAATGGGTGTTTTGTGTAACGTGCATGTAGTGTCTAGCATAGCCTATTATGTATTAAGTGTCCAGTTGGGATTTAGAATATCCAACATGTAAATATGGAGTTATCTACTAAGTATGTTAGTGTGGTACAAAGAGTCCTAGGGAGTTGATACGTGTGGGAGTGGGGTGGTTACAACTAAGGAATTAGTGGAGTCTTATTTGTGTTAGTGGAGTCGTGTGTAAGTCATGGGGTGAGATGTGGTGTATATATATCCACCGAGTTCTCTTGGAAAATCAATGAATGAAAAGCTTTGTCTAAAATGCCTAAGGAGGATAACCCCCTCGAAGTGGTCTCCATCCCTATTTCTTCTCATCTTATCTCTTCTAAAGTAACTTACACGTTACAAGTGGTATCAGAGCCGTCGACCTCGGGAATGGCCAACTGTATACACTCCATGTTGGAAAATGTGAGGAGACTTCAAGCAATTTCAAAGTATCAAGGCCAACTACTTGAGAAACTTAGCAATATGCTCACAGTTGAAATACTAGACTACGTTTAAAAAGATGTCAAAGCGAACGCCAATGAGATCAATTCACCTGCTTTGATTGGCAAGAATCAAAACGAGCATACCATGATAGACAACTTTGTGATCCCACAGCTTGACAAAATAGTTAATGAATGGTGTTCTTGCAACCAAAGGCTTGACGCAATTGCTATATCAAGAATTTCGTTCGCCATTTGTCCGGTAGGCCATTTGTCCGGTAGGAAATAAACTGGCGTTGCAGGAGACTGTAAAGAAGAAGAAGAAAAGGCCAAAGAATATGTGGAAGAAGAGAAAAAAAAAAAAAAAGGGGTCTATCCAGCGTCCAACCTTGAGGACAAGGTTGCTTGAAGGGGAATGGAATGTAACGTGCATGTAGTGTCTAGCATAACCTATTATGTATTAAGTGTCCAGTTGGGATTTAGAATATCCAACATGTAAATATGGAGTTATCTACTAAGTATGTTAGTATGGTACAAAGAGTCCTAGGGAGTTGATACGTGTGGGAGTGGGGTGGTTACAACTAAGGAATTAGTGGAGTCTTATTTGTGTTAGTGGAGTCGTGTGTAAGTCATGGGGTGAGATGTGGTGTATATATATCCACCGAGTTCTCTTGGAAAATTAATGAATGAAAAGTGTCTAAAATGCCTAAGGAGGATAACCCCCTCGAAGTAGTCTCCATCCCTATTTCTTCTCATCTTATCTCTTCTAAAGTAACTTGCACGTTACATTTTGTAAAAACCTGGTTCAGTTTGAGAGGGTGAAAGATGTGGGTGGGAGGAGAGGTAGAAGGTTTGATGTTATTGAAGGTTACGTAAGTGAGTAAAATCCATTTTTTAGGAAATTTGTGTAACCGTCCATCACTCTATCATATCCAATACATGATTGCCATGTGTTATGGGTTAAGTGACCTAAAACTTCTCTAACTGTCCTCTATCATATCCGAACCATTGTAACCCAATAAAACGTGTAAAAATTTCTCTATCTCCTACCTTATCCGAACAATTGTAAGCCAATAAAATCGTGTAACCTTCAACATTACTCTAACTTAATAATTGGAGAGATATTTTCAAGCTATACCTCTATCCCCTCTTCTCTCATTATAGTAGAGTAGAGATAGAGATGAGAGGTGAGATATTGATAGAAGTTTTAAAAGTGATGGGCGGTCGGGCATTAAGGTAAGAAAAATGTGACACCATCTGTTTTTACTGCACTCTCTTGAATGCACAATCTCTTGAATGCACCTAATTAAATAGAAGACGTAATATACAAGTCTCAATGTGCATTAAATAGATTAGAGGTAAATGGACGTAATTGGTGGTTTATGCTTTGGAATGGCGGAAGAGGTAATATAAAAAGTCTCTATATACATTAAATAGCTTAGTATAATAAATAATATATTAAATAGATGAGTGCAATTATAGAACTGGATTTAGTAGATGTTTGAGATATGACATGCCGAACCAACTAGGGCTGTCAATGGATTGGAACTTGATCCGGATCCGATTAGATGGATCCTATTCCTATTATAGATCCGTCAGATCCTAGAGATCTTGAATCTGATTATAATCGGATTGAGTTTGGATCTATAATGATTCGATCCAATTAAAATCCGATAATAATAATAATAATAATAATTTTACAAAAATACTGCAGCACTAATCATAATTTTTATTTTTTTCAATTAAAATATATTTATTTTTAGATGTATTAATTTTAATTGGATAGGATACAGATCTTGAATTAGTAATAGGATTCGGATTGGATAATTCATAATCCGACGGATCTCGAATCAGATCCGGAGCTATCAGATTCTTAATCCGATCCGTTTACAGCCCTAGAACCAACCGCTATATATATATATATATATATATAAGTCTAATAATCGTTTGAATAGATAACAAGATGTACATGCTATTTTAAAAGAGGTATAATGTTGTTAGGAGACTCTAAGGATCTATTGTTGTAATGGTGAGAGCTCTATATTATGCTTCAGCACTTGAATGAGAAATAGTGGATTGTTTCTTTCTGCCTCATATGATGAGATTTGGACCTAAGTAGATGGAGAACCTGGTAATGGAGCATCTGTTGTTGGGACAGCCAACCCAATTAGTATCTAAATAGGCTTGAATATCAAATGTACTATAGTATGTGTGAAACGAATTCCTAAATCAAGTTGCCTTTTAGATACTGTAAAATATGCTAGAACGCCATGTGATGGGATGAGGTTGGTCGGTGCATGAATTGACAAGCTTAGTTCACAGCGAAAGTGATGTCTGGTCTGGTGAGTGTGAGATATTGGAGAGTGCCAACTATCTATTGATACATTGAGGGATCTGGAAGAGGATCACCCTCGAGGATAGAGAACTTAGATCCAAGAGCCATGGAGGTTACATAAGGTTTGGCACTAGCCATATCGAAATGATTAAGCAACCCAAGGGAATATTTAGTTTGTGTTATAGTGAGCCCCTTTGAGTCATATGAGGCTTCCATGTCAAGAAAGTAATGGAGATTACCGATCTTTCATATCAAATAATGTGTAGAGTATAGCAATAAACTCATGAATGAGAGGATTTAAGGTACATATGAGTATTATGTCGTCAACATAGAGTAGCAGTAGGACAAGAGAGATAGGTGCGGAGTGAGAGATGAACATGGATGGATCCACATTGTTATTGTAAGCATCCCAATTTTACACCTCCCATGGGACCCACGGTATCACCTCCTTCCAAACTCTAGGATCCCTTTTAAACACCCTCCAAATCCTAGGACCCCCCTTAGACTCATTCCTAAACCCTAAGACCCACCATCTAAACCCTGAGATCAGCCCTTCATCAATGCCCTACGAAAATTCTCAAACCCTAGGACCCTTCTTTGAAACCTATGACCTCATCTCAAACCAAGGACCCTCGTCCTAAGCCTTTAAAGCCCAAGAACCAAACCTATATATCCACAATCATGAACCATGATCTATTTGTAATTATCATCTATTTCTAAAAACCAAATCCAAATACTCATATCCACTTGACCCATATCCAATAACCCATACTCAACTCATAGTGTACAAACCCATCAACTCGCTTACACCTCTTACAAACTCACCAACTCTCTTACACCCCTTACAACACTCAACCCATCAATTCTCTTATACCTCTTACAAAACTCATCAACTCTCTTACACCCCTTACAAACCCTCTTTACTCGTCTCAGTAGCTTTGGTGGATATAAAGACTGCATTGGCTTGTTTTTGTGGATAACCATGTAACTTATAGCATCTAGCCTTGATATTACCCAATTTTCCACAATGAACACAATGAGATCTATTTCTTACTTTGTTTTCTGCATTAGTGGACTGATCTTGAGAACCAGTTGAGTCCCTTTTATTTACTGCAAGTGTTGTGACATCAGGTTGCGTGGGAGTTGCTGCAGTATGAAGCTATCTCTATTTTTCTTTGTGAACAACAAGTGAATATGTTTTGCTAATTGAAAGCAAAGATTCCAAGGCAAATATTTGGTTGTGTAGACTTGCATATGACTCATTCAGCCTCATTAGAAATTGGTAAACATGCTCCCACTGTTGGTATTCATGGAGTGCTTTTAAATCCACAGGTACAATTAGGAATGTTGCTATATGAAGCAAGCTGGTCTCATAGAGATTTCAGCTTCATAAAATAATATGTTGTAATAAAAGACTATTCTTCAAGATGGGTGCAAATGGAGAGCTTAATCTGAAAAATCCTTGCAGTATTTCCTTGGGAGAATCGATTCTCGAGATCATCCCAAACTTCTTTCACTGTATCAGCAAGAGAGAGAGAGAGTAACAATGATAACACCATATCATTGCATCAGTCCCATTTAGGCCTGTCAACGGATTTGGATAGAATCCAAATCTTGTTCGAATTCAAATCCGTTCAGGTGGATAATTATCTGGATAGGTATCCGGTGGATTGAATTCGGATAGTAAGTTGTATATCCATTTGTAAATGGAGTAAATTCGGATAATGGTATATCAGCTTTGATAAATATTTAACTGAAACATATATGATAAAGAAAGATATGCCCTTGATATTTATAATCTCTCTGTACATGTTAAGGTAATATTAAAACTAAATAGGTATATAGTTATAATTGCAATGAGTATACATTAAGCCTTTTAGCCTTGAACCCTGATTTACTTTCTCTTTACTTTTTCCTTTGTTCCTCATCCAGGAGTTCAACTCCATTAAGCATCCTTAAAACCTAGCTACCAACGGGCGATCAAGTTGTTGTAGCACAGATCAATAGGATCAAGTCAATTGCTTTGATACCATGTTAAATAAAGACACGATGAAAAGAAAAGAAATGCAAGACAGATCTTACGTGGTTCAGTATTACGTACATCCATGGAGAAGGATCTTCTATGTTTTTGGAAAAAGATTACCTCTGGTGGCTGCCTGAGCTGGGCGCTCAGGCATCCACAAACCAGTGGGCATGTGGCATTTTAAAGGGGAAAGATATCAAATGGAGAGAAGTCAAAATCATGGGGAGAAAGTGAAATGACTTTTCCCCTAAATTATGCCCAATGTTTTGTGGATGCCTGAGCGCCCAGCTCGGGCAGCCACCAGAGGTAATCTTTTTCCTATGTTTTTTTATTCATTCATCACTTTACAATGGCCACACAAAAATTATTAAATGACAAAGGAGACAGATTAAAAGATGAAAGATGAATCCTTTAGGATCCTGAAAGGTAGGAGAATATTGAGGAAGAATTTCCTTGATCTCCTCGTAGAGTATCCACCAATAAAATAATCTCACATCTTTGGGAAATGATTTAAGTGGTACAACCACAGAAAGACTATTACAAGTGAAAACTAGAATACAATCAATAATAAATTCTAATAAATTATAATACAGAGAAAAAGAAAATTGGCAATAAGGTAGGAAAAAATCTTCAGGAATACAGAGAAATGATAGAACATATAGCTTGCATTAGTGTGAGAATGATGAGAAAAACTGTAGCGATGAAAGAAATGATTGCCCAAGGAGAGTGTAAATAAGTACGCCTCAATGATGTCATCCACTTGTGTCGACGCTTGTTGCAATATGCATCAAGTTTTGCATAATCTCTAGAAAAATAGGATCCATCAGCCAAAATAGCTTTGGAAAGGTTTTTAATGGAATGAGTTGCCTCTTTATGGTCACCTAAACAGTTCTCAATAATATCATGATGAATGAGCAAATCTGCGTCCTTGGGAGTGTTGATGAGGTTGTCCAAGAAGACTGCATAACTTGTGACATAAGCTTGGTTTGGATAGTGAAATTGCTCGAAGGCAATAAGATTTCGAAAGAAAGGTTCTGTCCTATCTTCAATACATAATGGTTGAATTTCCAAAACTCCACCAGCAAATTTCGCATCCAATAAGCAACTGCTTCCACTTACACCTGCTTTAAACTTGACACCGGCATTATGGAGCTCGGCCACACTGTATCTACCTTTAGACGTTCGATCAACTTGGGGCGATTCTGATGGGGATAAGGGAATGCAACAACATCTTAAGAGATCTAAGATATGCTTTACTTCAGATCTATCAATTATGTTTGGAGTTGTATTCTTTTCCACAAGACCCTGAAAGACTTGAATGGTCATGTCAAAGAGGTCGGGATATGTATCATCTTGTCTAGAGACTGGCGCTAGATTAAATAAATGCTCAAGAACAAAGAAGGGAAGCTGATTCTCAAGTAATATCATGTCATGTTCTATAACCCATGACATCCACATGGTGTCAAATATAGGGTCGCTACCCCTTCTCTCTGGTGAATAAAACTTGATAAGGAACACAATGATGAAGAAACCATCGAGCAACATCATTTCTACAAATTGGAAGCTATTAAGATTGATGAATTCTGCATAACATTGACGAGCCCTTCCTTCTATCCCCCTCAAAGATTCAAGACAAGATTCCAACTTTATCTCAGGGTACCAATCAAGATAAGTTTTCAAGTACTTTTGTTTATGCACATTCATTTTACCTAAGATTTCATTGTCGCGGTGAAATGGGCCAAGAGAGACTAATTTAGGAGTATAAGCTGACTCACTTACTCTACGGAGTACCTTGGGAACTCTGTAAATACAACTCTCATATGATAAGGGAAGCAAGGGGTTCAAATTTTCTCTAATAGAATCTGCCAATATTTTAATGGAAACACTATATTCGAGTTCATTCTCCCCACTTTTGTCGCTAATATCTTCCATCCTTTTATGGTCCGCTACCATTGTCAACAAACCAACAAACCAGCCAAGATCACTGAAAAAGAAAATGAAGTAATCACTATTATTAAACCAAGTTTGCAATTTAATTATTATGATTCTCATTAAAAGGTATCTCTCTAGTCTCTTTGTTTTTTTTTTGGGTAATGAAACAGAGATAAAATATATAAGAAGAGAAAAACTATAAAAGAGAACCAGAGTATGGTTCACGAGATCATAAACCGATAAGAGGAAAATAAATAAAATTCCCAGAAAATACCATTATTTTAATCTTGTTGCATGCGAACATTTTTGAAAATAAAATGCTTTACATTAAAATGACATTTTTCCAAAATAAAAAATCCATAAGTATACGGACTACGGAGCTCTCCTCTTGAACCAAAATAAAATTTTCATATAAGTATCCTATTTTACATGTATTTCTAAAAGGAGCGTGCACGCCCCTCTAGACCACCATATGCCCCTTTACTCCCCGTTAACCACAGCTAAGCTTTATTATTGCATGATTAATTTTTTAAAACCAAGGTTAGATTCATTAACCCGAGGGGTGAGTGAATCTTAACAACAGTTAGGATTAAATGGGACATGTGGCAGTCTAGAAGCTCGTGCGCGCTCCGCCCAGCAAAACGTGTACACCAAAACTATCTTGGAAAATAATCACCTCCTCCGTCGGTGACACGAGGAGAGGGCATCTCCTCTCCTATTTTCTTATCATGTGTCACCCTTTTAACCCTATTTAACTATGGTTAAGATTCATCCACCCTTAGGACTCACCCATCTACCCAACCCGAGTTAATGGGAGTTGAATGGTCGGCTATGTGAGAGCCAGAAGAAATAGTCCCCTCCTCGGGTGACTCTTGCTCAACTATCTTTACCCTTCTAAAATAACAAGTGCCATAAAATTGTTTGTGATCATTAGAAGATAGATGTAACACTATGATAGATCTTCTAAAAACTAAGTTTGGTCTTGACATCCCACTTTCCTCTTCATGCTGAAGTACTCAACAACTCGATGCCCCAATTACTTCGTAACGCTTACCATTACCATCTCAGACGTATAAATTAAACCAACCCCTCACAAATAAAATAGGAACATTCATGATCCGGCCAAAACTTGCATAGACAAAGATCAATCTTATCAAAATAAAACATCTTTTTCTTGAGCTTTGCCACATTTTGGAAGTGAGGGTTTTAAGCTTTGTCAATATATTAAAACAGAAATTTACAAAAATCGAAAAATTAGAGGCAGCAGATGACAAAAATACGCACATCAGAATAAGAATAAAACGAAAGATTAAAAAAATAAATTAATACACTGATTTTTTAGCAGTGTAGATTGTGTAGAAAGGCATGCTAGCAAGAAAAAAAAATCGTTTTCTCAAACCTCTAAATAAAATCACATTTTCTTCTTCACTATGCTTATTCTAAGATCAAAAACGTTCTATTTTCTTAAAGAAATAAGAAAATAATCTTCATGGATTACCTTAGGTTAGAACCATACTTCTTCTTCTCTTCATTTTCTTTGTTTCTTCTTTCTCCTTTCTCTTACTGCACAGAAGCACGGGCAAGGGAGATGTGATGTCTGTATAGAAAAGAAAGCGGGTGTGATGAGTCTGCAGTCAGGTTCAAGTCGTAGGTGTCAGTATGTGCCAAGGCTGACCATATACTTTTTCACTTTTTTTTTGTAATACTCTTACTACAGTGATTACTGCGCTCGTAAATGTGCAAACCATTGTATTATGTTTTGCAATTTCTTATGGTAGATTTGAGAAAGAACCAAGCCCCGGCTAACACTCTTCCTAGAACCGGATCTCAAAAGCAACTCTCAAAATATTGGTTGGGTTTTGTTAAAGGAGAAAGAGGATCCTTTTAAGGACATTTGTTTCATGGGGGAGGTCTGGGATCTAATCCCCTCGAGATAAGGGTTGCAAGAGCCTCAATGCTCCCAATTAACTACTTACCGTAATGACTCTACTGTGTATGCCGATACCAAAAAACAAAAAACGCACATTTGTTCCTATGTGTGGGACTCTTTTTCCAACTACAGTTCCCACCAATAATTTCCCTTGGGGATTTTCACCAAAGGCTAATGATTTGGAGAAATTAAATGAGCGGTTGTGGTGAGTGCACGGGAAAACAGTATTCTTCTGCTTTATGGTCATACTCAAGAGGAGTCTGTTTTGTTAATCAAAAAAAAAAAATCTATTTTGTATGTGGAACTCAGTACACATCTTGTATACCCCCACTAATTGATAGGGCATGTTAGTAAAAATTTAAGTTGTGAAAAGTAAATTTATCTCGAGTGGTTTTATCTTTACTATTATAATGCGAGAGGGAGCCGTAGCCTGAATTTTCCGAAATTCTCGAAGTACCCTTATATGAAACTAAACTTTATTCAATGTTTCTTTACTATTTACTATTATAATGCGAGAGGGAGAGGTAGCCTGATTTTTCTGAAATTCTCAAAATACCTTTATATAAAACTAAACTTTATTCAATGTTTCTTCACTATTATAATGCGAGAGGGAGTCGTAGCCTGAATTTTTTGAAATTCCCAAAATAATTTTATATAAAACTAAACTTTATTAACTTTTTTACTTTAATGTGTTAATGTTTTACTATAATTCCCAAACTACCCCTTATCTATTTAAAGAATAGAATCACAGCCAATTGCGATTGAACTTGGGGAGAGTTCAATCGCACCTGCGGGTTAACACGTGTTTTTTTTAACTCCTATTAACTATGGTTACCTCCTTCCCATCGCTCTCACGTGCATTGCACATGCCAACCGCTAGTCAATATATAACGAGCCCTTGAAAAGGTAGATGAAATTTTACAAAATTCTCAAACAACCCCTACATGATCATTATATAAGATAAATACTTAATTGAATGTTTGCTTAGTTACCATAATACCCCCTTACTCATCTATCTATTAAGCTTGAAATTCTCTACGGTTATAACTAGACTCCTTGGATTTTGATTACGCCACTGAGGTCGTCATGTGTCCCTTTTAACACTCTTTAACTGTGGTTAAGAGTGATAAAATTAATATTTTTTTTCTTAAAAAAAAAGGATAGGTGAGTGAACTCTAGGGTAGATGAATCTTAAACATAGTTAAGGGGTGTCAAAAGAGACACATGGCAACCTCAAGGGTGTAACAGGACTCCAATTATGGTTAAGATTCAATGATCCCTAGAGTTCACCCACTTATTCTTGATTTTTAGAAAAAATATTAATTTCTTATAAACTTTGGTTAAAATTCACTAACTCATAGAGTTAATTTTTTTTACTAAAAGCAAGGATAACTTGGTGAACCCTAGGGGTGGGTAAATCTTAATCACAGTTAAGTAGTGTTAAAAGGGACACATGACGACCTCAGTGGGTAATTGGACTCATTGCTCTCTTGGCAAAATGCTCCGAAAGAAGAATGTCTCGCCAACCCCTAGCCCGCCCCCTTTCTTTGCTATACCGAAAATGTCTCTAAAAATTTTCGGTTCTTAAAACGTCCCTACATCATATTTCAATAAGCAACGTGTCTCTCACAAATTTTTTTATCTAAAATGTCCTTCAAGTTTCTATACCCAAAATATTCTTTAATTTTTTTTCTTTGAAATGTCCTCACTAGAGTCCCTCTTCCAAGTCGCTCTCCCCTTCCTCTCTCTCAAGTGCATCGCACGTGCCATACCCATTTTCAAAACGTTGATTGAAATTTGGTTTACTACCAAAACGGTCCTTACTCATATCCAAAACTACCATTTCCTTGGTTCAAAGTTTGATTGAATTTTAATTAATTCTAAAACTGCCTTTACACATATGTGTTTAATTTTAATTAATTCTAAAACTAACCTTACACATATGGGTTGAATTTTAGTTAATTACAAAACTACCCTTGAACCTATGAGTTGAATTTTAGTTAATTCCAAAACTGCCCTTATACATGGGTTCAAAACGTTGAATGAAGTTTTATTAATTCGAAAACTATCATTTCCTTGGTTCAAAGGTTGGTTGAAATTTAGTTAATTCTAAAAATGCCCTTACAAATATGAGTTGAATTTTAATAAATCCAAAAATACCCTTACACATATGGGTTGAATTTAGTTAATTCCAAAACTGGCCTTACATATGGGTTCGAAATGTAGACTAAATTTTACTTAATTCCAAAACTACCCTTTACATTTAGCTTTCATTAATATAGAGGACTTTTTAACCAAAAAATATAGAAGAATTAAAAAGTTGATTGAAATTTAATATAATCCTAAAACTACCCTTTATTAATATATAAAACAATGTTTTCATAATCGGACTGACCGTCGAATTGGTCGGGTGACCAATTCCTGGTTCGATCGGTCCGATTCAATCAGTCATTTTATTAATAAAAATATATTTTTTTTTATTTTCTTGGTCAGAATGTCCTTAAAGTTTTTTTATTCTCAAAATGCCCTTAATTCAGGTTTTTATACGTAAAATTCCCTCAAAATTTTCCTATAGTCAGAATGTCTAGAATATCTTTTAATTCCCAAAATATCCCTAAGTCAAATTTCTATAATTAGAATGCCGCTCACAATTTTTTTATCCAAAATGCTCCTCAAGTTTGCCCATATTTCATTCTCTTTTTTTCTACAATGTCCCTTAATTTTTTATGTACCCAAATGCCCTTAATTTTTTTAGTGCATAACTTTCTTTCAAAATTTTCCTTCAAAAAGGTAGGTTCTTTTGCAAGAAAGTAATGTTAAAAGTTTTGAATTCTTATTTTATCATTAACTAATGTCACATCATCTATTACATTTCATGTAAAAATGAATTATTAGGAAAGGTAATTTATAAATATTAATCTACTTTCTTTCACTTTCTTTTCTTTGATACCAAACACCCAAAAGAAAATTCTTTTTTTTTCTATCACTTTCTTTTCTTTTACTTTCTCTCATTTTTTTTTCCTTTCGCCCATTTCTTGCAAAACGAATGAACCCTAAAGGCTATATCCTTAATATTATATATATATATATATATATATATATATATATATATATATATATATATATGTGCATGAGACAAGTGATGGGGCGACAGATTGTAGAAGAGAGTAAAAGTCTAGTAAAAAGTGGGGTTAAAGAACAATAGCTGATTCAGGAGATTTTTGGAATAAAAGAAAAGTGAATGAAAGAGTTCAAGGTATTTTTGGAATAAAAACGAGGTGATCGAATGAAGTCGGCAGCTACTGTTCTCCTTTTATTTATATGTTAGTAGATATAATGTCTTATATAATTAAGACTACTTAATTTAAGAATAAAGCTCTTCAAAAGAGTCAAAACTATGAAGAGCAGTTCCAAAAACACACCTAATTGTATCTGATGCGTTAGATAATTAAGACTACTTTATTTAGGAATAAGTTCTTGAAAAGAATTAAAACTATGGAGAGTAGACCCAAAAACAAGTGAAATTAAGGTGTCGTTTTGGAAACATACAAATACCGATAGACATAAATGCCCCTCATTTTATTTGTGTCTTTGCCAAAATAGATATTGTCTTGTGCTCTCCAAAACTGTTATTCATACTTAAAATTCTTGAAAATTAAGAAAGGTTCACTTTCTTAATCTCTTCCATTACTTGAAAACAAAAAATAATTTGTTTGTGTGTCATTTTTTTTCCTAAGAATAAATTTCAAGAAAACTAGTCAAATTATATGTGGTTTTTGCTTATTTGCCAAATAAAATCTACAAGAAACTTATCTCTTAAAAGAGTAACAATTGGAATGAAGGATCATTCTTCTATATTCCTCTATTGTCCTTTATATATATATATATATATATATATATATATATATATATATATATCTTTTAATTCCCAAAATATCTATATCTTTATATATATATATATATAAAGAAATAAGTGTCACCTAACCCCCTCTCTTTGCTCTCCAATCTTTAATCTTAAGAATCCTATCAGTTCTATTTTCAGGATACCATGTGTCACCCTTCTTTAATCTCAACCTTAACTCCACTCTCTCTCTCACAAGTCCTCCTCTCATTCCATCTTCCACTCATGTTCCACTCCACATCTCTATCTGCCCTCTTAATCCTCATCTTTATTATCCTCTCATTTCCCTTTTGTTATTGCTCATGTATCTCCCCATCTCTATCTAACTCATTTTATCTAATTCTCGGATTTTTTTCAATACCCATAAGGTATCTAAACATACAATACCCTTAAATCTGAACCGTCAAATCTAAAGATGGACAGTTTGGATGTGTTCTTATGAAGACACACTTATCCCTTAATTTTTGCATGGTTCTTTAGTTTTTCAGCTTGTTTTTGTGACCTGCTAACCAATTAGAATCGTGGCCAGATGAACGGCCACGATTCTAAGGTACTTAAGCTTTCCATACACTAGGGGTATTGAAGTGCTACTCCTCATTCTCTATTAGTTATTCTACCAATGGCAGATTTTGGAGGAGGATTTGAGCAACATGCACGCATATATTTTCTCTGGTCGTTAATTTAGATGCTTGCAATCAAGGAGTTACATGGTAGAGCAACTCTTATCTGCCGTAGATATGCACAATCACATGGATGAATTCATCCTCATCATGCAACAAAAGTTTTTTTCAGAAGAAGATTTTCGGCATTTATATTAGGGACATCGATTAGACCTTGGATGATCCCTAGTTGAGGTAGGCCAACCAACATGCCGAAGAAAAGTATTTTTGCTGTAGATTAAGAATGGCGGCTGCATCTAATAGGTTCCATCTATACTCATTGTCTCCTTATATATAAACAAGTGTTAATGTCTGCCCTTTGATCGAGCAGTGTTCTTAAATGCACTTGCCACAATTGCCAAAGCCGGATGTTTGGATTGGAACCATATCAGAACTGATTCTACGCTTCATGTCCGTCTAACTGAAATCCTAGCACCAAGGCCGGTTTACAAAGATCAGTGAATAATATATGCATCTCTTTGTTGGGCACTCTGTAAGTCTCTATCTCTAATTGTTATGATAATCACCCGATCTCCATGGAATAAGCAGCTGGGCTTTATACACAGATTTTTCTTATATCTAATCTCTTCTATATTGCTATCTATTGATCTCCATGGAATACCTAGATGC
The DNA here is from genome assembly GCA_015143295.1 of Tetracentron sinense. Lineage (NCBI taxonomy): Eukaryota > Viridiplantae > Streptophyta > Magnoliopsida > Trochodendrales > Trochodendraceae > Tetracentron > Tetracentron sinense. The sequence goes on from CM026569.1 coordinate 8,391,076, forward strand.
CATGTATTAATAGATTTGAATTTCATAATATTGTAGATTTTATTTTAATTTTCTTCTGTTTTCTTTCTTTATTTAAATCTCGTGCATCGCAGGGGTCTACGCTAATATATATATATATATATTTGGGTGTTGCTATCATTCACTCACTCTGTGAACTAGTTAACCTTCACTAAGCCATCTTGACCTCTACATTAATTAGTAAAACCCAATAAAGTTAACGATATTTTAGTCTTTTCATAGGGAATAAGTTGAAATTCTCTTTATTATGAGATCACAAGACCTAGAGGAGGGGGGGTGAATAGGCCTACTAAGGTCTGTCTACCGATTTTTAGATTAAGATAAAATAGACACAATTCACACACCACAGTACACATTAATTTTTACATGGAAACCTTTCGGAAAACTCCACAAGACCTCGTCTAGCAAAAGTGATCACTATGAGAGAAGTAACATTTGCTCAAGCGCCTTAGGGCTGTAAACAAAGCAGATTCGAAGCAGGTATTGGTATATCCAAATTCGTATCCGATTATATATCTAGATATCAGAATCCAAATAAATATCGAGTGGATAGTGAAATATGATATCTGTATCCAACTCCGATTAAAATATCCAGATTCAGATAGTATCCGAATTATCCGATTAATTTTTTTTAAATTAAAAAAAATAAATTAATATTTAAAAAATGTAAAAATATATAAATTTTTATTTTAAAAAATATATATATTTTAAAGGTTATATTAATTTTATAAATTTAAAATATATTATATAATCGGACGGATATTTATCGGATCAGATATAATAGTATCTGAATCCATATTCGATTATAAACGGATAGTATTTTACTATCTGAATCTGCTCCACCGGATACCTATTCGGATAATTATCCGACTAAACGGATTCAGATAATATCTGCATCCGTTTACAGCCCTAAGCCAGGCTCTTCCCTTGAGCCAGATAAGGCTCACTTAAGCCAGCTTATTTGCAAATCTGCACTATGTGAACTGATGTCTGGAATTTCATAATCCTGGTCAAGCCTTTATTCACCTAAGGTAAAAGTAATTATCTAGGTCAATCCACCTAAGGTATAGGCTAGGTATCTAGGTCACTTACCATCCTAAGAAGTGAAAATGAAGCTTTAGGCAGAATGTTCTTAGTTGAACCTCTTCAAGCTTCATCCGCACGAACATGACTTACATGACAGACAAGACACAAGATTACAACTTGATAAGGAATTTAGTCAATCACAAATATGGACTTTATAATCTTCCCCTTTGAGAAATTTGTGGCAAAACTAAGACACTAACTCACCCAAACTATTTAAACTATGAATTAAGTCAAGACATGACTCAAATGAGAATTACATAATTGAATACATTACTTGACTAAATGAATATTGAATCTTGTAATGATGAAACTATTGAAGGGGGATCCGGATAAAATTATGCGGAAACTGAATCCCCTAGATTTTAACACCATAGAAAACATCAAATTCTATCTAAGAGTTTTAGTCATATCACCTCAGTGAATGATGTTCACCGGTGAAGCTTAATCCACTCGAACCGTCAGAACTCTTTGTAGAGATTTCTCAGAAAAATACTAGAAGCTTGATCCTTATTCTTCGCTATCCCGACGAAGCTTTAGAATCTTCTTTGGAATTGTTGAAGCAAGAGGAAGAAGATAAAGTAATGGTGTAGACCTTCTATCACCAAAAACACTAAGATTCAAAACCCTAGATTTGCGAAACCCAACTTGGATCACCTAGTAGCTCACGAAAATCCTACGAAATATCCCTTGGTGCTCGTGGTTTGGAGAGAGAGGAGAGGGAGAGAGAATTTTTTGGAGAATTGTGATTATCTTCTCTCCCCACGTTTTGGTCTTGGGGTATTTATAGAATGGATCTAATCCATATCCTACTCCAAGTATAACTTATCATTTAAGAAGTTATTTATTAATAATAACTCTTATTATTAATTTAAATAAAATCATATTTTAACTGTAACTACTTTAGTTATAGTAATCCTACTAATTAAAGAGTCTTTATTAAATATGGATTCCTTAATTAATAGGGATAAGTCAACAACCAACACATGGAGGAATCCTAGTCAAACTAGGAAACCTAAACAACCAAGGGGGGGCGTGAGCATCAAGGGGGGCGTGAGTTTTGAGGAGTTTAGCACTCCTTGTTGCAATCCAACTTCATGTCATCTTAATCCTAATTGTTATTCAACCATTGAATTTTAATTTATTAATTAATAGAGTTATTACTCAATAATTATTCAAGAAACCAAATCTCAATCCAATTAGGATTTCCAAAGTGAGGCGCCCCACCCTAGGGTTTAAACCCATGGGCTTAGGCCCATATTAAAGGTCCATATTAATGGGTTTATGAATATGGGTCAAAACTCATTTCCCTTTTAATTAGGTTAATTAAATAATTATTAAAATAATCTCTAGATTTAAATTAACAATTAATTTAAACCATAGATTAACTTTTAATCTATTTAATTAATGATTAACTTTTAATCACTTAAATAATTGATTAACTTTTAATCACTTAAATAATTGATTAACATTTAATCAATTATTGAGCTTGTATTTCTTATGTGAGCATCTCCACGGATTGCTCTGAGACATTCTTATCCTGACTTACCCAATGTTATCACATTGACCCTAAACAGGAATTATATCGGAATTGCAAGTAACGTGAGATATCCATGTTGTAATTGAATCCGAGTATATGAACATTCACCAATACGGATCCTGCCACATGAACTTTTAAATTCGATTTATCATTCCAAATACATTATCCCTAATGGGCTTCGATATTGACATACTATCTAACCCATAACCCATTGCATATCATCCGAGTTTCCAAAACTTATGATTAAGCAATGAGAAACAATTTCTCATTAAAAACATTTTGAAAATTTTTTTTAATAAGTATAATATCTTTTAATAAAAGTATATTTCAAAACTTATTTTGATTTCAAAATCACCCGCGTAGGATTTGAACTTAATCAACTGTCTTATCCGGAACTTCGATAATCTCTCAAATAAATGAGTATGAATTTTTTGTTTAAAATTTATCATTACTTGAACAGCTTTCTGACTATCCAACTGTCACTATATCGTATTCTCTAAGGTAGAAAATAATTTGGTAGAATCAAAACAGTCAGATCATTGCTCAGTCATAGATGAACACATCAGATCTAAGGATCATCGAAACTGTTCAATGTGAATGAGAGACCAACTATCTGATAGTATGTTTATGCAAGAAGTCTCTCATTGAATGCAATCAGTCAATGTACATTTAAGCACCTATATGCTGATGTGTAGTCTCCAATACAATAGTTCGAGATAGAACTACATCTCAACTATTGAGAACATTTTAACATTCTGGTAGCCATATAAGTGAAGTGTCCAGCTTCACCCACAACTGTGACTATATAAGGTATAAGAAACCGGAAAGTTATATCTGCCTGTGATAATCCAATCACATAACTTTCCCACAATATATCCTATGGACCTTTATCGATATCTCATATCGTATAGATCATCTCATGATTATGGTCAATTACCCATAATGAATACACAATAGATTAAGAAGAAGTCTTTATTAATCAAATTAATAAGAATCTAACAATCTAAATGATTTTTCTGGGCATCATATCTAACAACTATCTGCACATGTTAACAAACCCAGTGAAATATTTTTGTAATAAAGTAAATAAAATCATGACATGAAAGCAGGAATGTACCACAGTGGAGGGCAAAGGCCCTATCTCTCTCTCCCCTTTTTGAAACGAAAGACCAAAACAATAACACGATGGCATGACAAATAACTAAGAGCAATAAACACAATGTGAAACACAAGACAATTTTATTACTTCAAAAAATATCAAGTGCATAAACCCATGTGAACCATCAAGTACATCCAAAAAGCATAAGCAGATAGGAGTGGGTAGTACGTGTGAGAGAGAAAGGAAGGGGAGAGAGACTAAAAAGAGAATCCTAGTGAAGACAGAATCCTAGTGAAAACATTTGGCTAAAAAAAAAATTAAGGAATATTTTAGGTATATAAACTTAAGGAACATTTTAGATTTAAAAAAAATGTGAGAAGCACGTTGTCTATTGAAATATAATGTTGAGACATTTTAAAAACAAAAAAGCTTTAGAGACATTCTGAATATATCAAAGAAAGGGGGTAGACAGGGCCTTAGCGAGACGTTCTTTTTTCAAAGCATTTTACCAAGAGAGCGAGAAGTTCGGTTATGCCACTAAGGTCGACATGTGTCCCTTTTAAAACTACTTAACTGTGATTAAGATTCACCCACCTTAGGGTTCACCCTCTTATCCCTGGTTTTTAGAAGAAAAAAAATATGAAAAAAAGAAAATTAACCCTTAGAGTTTGTGAGTTTTAATCAAGGTTTAAAATAAAATAATATTTTTTTCTAAAAACCAAGAAAAAGTGGTTGAGCCCTAGGGTTCGGTGAATCTTAACCACAGTTGGAGTCCCGTTACGCCATTGATATTGCCATGTGTCACTTTTGACACCCCTTAACTATGGTTAAGATTCATCTACTCATAGAGTTCGCCCACCTATCCTTAATTGCTTTTTTTTAAAAAAAATATTAACTTTTTCAAACCCTACTTAAAATTCACTAATCCCTTGGGTTTAAATTTTTTTCTAAAAACCATTGATAAGTAGGTGAACCTTCGGAGTTGGTAAATCATAACCACAATTAAAGAGTGTTAAAAGGGACTCATGACGACCTCAATCGTGTAATCGGACTCCAAGAAATCCGATTATAACCGTAGAGAATTTCAAGCCTAAAAGATTGATGAGTCAGAGATAATATGAGAACCAAGCAAATATTTAATTAAGTGTTTGTCTTATATAATGATTATGATTATAATAAGGGTAGTTTAGAAATTTTACAAAATTTCATCTACGTTTTCAAGATCTCATTATGTAAAGGGTAATTTTGAAAATTTGTAAAATTTTATCACGTTTTCAATGGCTCATTATGCATAGGGTAGTTTTGGAATTAAAAAAGATTCAATTAAGGTTTTGAACATGAGAAATCCTCCTTATCTTTACTATTATACTGCGAGAGGTAGGAGTAGCCTAATTTTTCCAAAATTTCCAAACTACCCTTATATAAAACAAAACTTGATTTAATGTTCTACTTTAATTCCCAAACTACCCCTTGCTCATCTATCTATGTAAAGAATAGAATCACAACCAATCGCGATTGAACTCGGGGAGAGTTCAATCGCACCTGCTGGTTAACATGTGTCTCTTTTAACTCCTATTAACTATGGTTAACTCCTTCCCCTCGCTCTCACGTGCATCGCACGTGCCACCTGTTAGTCTTTACTATTATAATGCGAGAGGCAGGCGTGGCCTGATTTTTTCAAAATTCCTAAACTACCTCATATAACACAAAACTTTGATTTAATCTTTTATTTTAATTCCCAAACTACCCTTGCTCATCTATCTATTTAAATAATAGAATCACAGCCAATTGCGATTGAACTCTGGGAGAGTTGAATTCAATTGCACCCGTGGGTTAACACATGTCCCTTTTAACTCCTATTAATTATGGTTAACTCCTTCCCCTCGCTCTCACGTGCATCGTAGGTGCCACCCACTAGTATATAGTAAAGAGATAAAGATTAAAATAATAGACGGACTCAACAAGAACTAAACACAGATGTATAAAGTCTAGTCTGGCTCTTCCATCAACAGTATCATCTGCACCATCGGTAGGAGTAGCATCGTCTTCCACTCCGAGGAGGGCCACCACCTCACATCTCATCAGCGAAGTCTGGATGCTGAGCCCCGTCCTCTTACGTACGAGCATTATGTTGTGCTCGAATCTCATCAGCCATAAGGTTAAATAATTTAACCTTGGTTTTCTAAAAAATATTTTTTAAAAAAATTAACTACATGAGTGAGTGAATCATAAGCAAGTTTAATTTTTGTTAAATATTATTTTCAAAAAATTAAGGTTAGATTATTTAACCCTAGGGGTGAGTAAATCTTAATTACATTAATAAGTGTCAAAGATGACACATGGCGAGTTAGAAAGGTTTGGCCATACCACCCAACAGAACATGCACATGCATGCTATCACCTCCTAAAAGTGAAACACATTTGTACGCGTTGGGCCAATGTTATCAGAACTGGACCGGTCATTGAGCCGGCTGAGTGGCCCGTTCCCAATTTGACCGGTTCGATCGTGTCATTTTTTAATAAAAAAATCATTTTTATTCAACTATGGCCGGTTCTAACTAGTTCTCAACCAGTTCTGACCACTGGTTCCCGATTCAACCAATCAGTTTTTTCGGTTTTGACAAAAATGACCGGTTTTTAAACATGTCCGATTTTGGGGGATTTGGGAACAGGTGAGGGGACCGGTTCCCGGTTTTTCCAGTTCGGCCGGCCGGTTCGGTCCGGTTCTTACAACAGTGCGTTGGGCTATGCCCAAGTGTAATCCTCAGGCTTACACTCCAATAAATTCTGTTGCCTAATTAAATCTAATGAACATTTTGCTTAATGTTGAGGCGGTGGAAATTTTGATTAAGATTAAGAATATTATGAGAAATAAAATTTACTTAATAGGAATATAATAAGAAATAAAAATTTGATTTTTGTTTTTTGCTTGGTCCTAATCAAATATCTAACCTAAGTTACTAAGTTATAGGTTAGGGGTTAAGAGGGTTAGTACTCATGTTGAGGGTCAACAACCACACCAAGACTCGAACACGAGTCACACCTCCCTAAAGGGAGATACACAACCACTGGGACAGGCCATGGTGTAAATAAAAATTTGATTAACAGTAATAATAGGAGTATTTTGAAAAATAAGAGAGACTTGTAAAGGTCAAATTCATACTCTCTTAAAAGGATATTATGAAAAATAAAATTTGATGAAGAGGGATAATAAGAAAAATAAATTTTTGATTAGCAATAATAATATAGATATTTTAAGTAATAAAAACTATGACTAAGGGTATTATAGGAAAATAAATCTTCTAGGTTACTATAGAAAATTGTATTATTGAAAAAAAAAAAATTACTAGTGTGTTATGATTATAGAAAATGATATTATGAGGAAAAACTTGGGTGAAATTTTTTATCTTTTATTAATGGATAAAGCTTCTGAAACCTCCTTAGGGCTGAGACCACCAAGACCATGCTCTAAAAGACCCCTTGGTTCTAGCAAACGAATCACAATTACAGGTACCTGGGAGCATACCGATGGAATGAACGAAATACGAACAGTTAACATAATATGGTCATAGATCTTAGGTTGTCACTTGATCATGAGCGAATTTGTTGATGTTGCACCCACAAAGTATGGAAAGTGCCAAACATTGGGAACTATCCCGGGAGGAGTTAGGAACAGGAACAGGAACAAGAACAAGGAGAAGCGAGAACCACTTAAATGGAGGAATCTATAGCATGGGATTTCAGGTGGGCCAAACTTGTGAAATAGACCCTACCTAAAATCCAATGCTCTAAGAGCATGGTCTCGGTGTTCTCGACCCTAAAGGGTCTTAGTAGCAAAGTCCTTTATTAATTGTGCTCTTTATATATATACAAGGAAAGTGATTTTTTTTTTTTGGTGTAGGTACTATCCAGAGTTAGGCCGAATCTAACGGCGATAGCGACCACATGGTGGCCCACCTGATGTTGGTCCCAGTTAGATTTTCAATCGTCTTGATATGTTTTAAATCACAACCCTTTATAAAATATATAATTGTATATATACGAAGACAGATTGCCATTTCTTACCAAAAAATAAATAAATAAGATAGATTGCCATTTTGTCGAGGCTTAGGAAAAAGACAAAAGGGAAGTAGAGAGAAAAACAAGAATGATTGATTTACTAAGATGGCCTTTGAACAGATCTTTTGGCGGGCAGTACATCCCAAAGATATCCTAGAAACGCCCCTGACCAGTGGTTCCCAGGCCTTTCCCCAAGTGGGAGGTCCTGGGTTCAATTTCTCACTCCCCCTTTAGGGCTAGTCTCGCACGGGCTTACCTGGACTTATCTGATGTGATGGGTTGTGGGCTCACGTCACACCCTAGGGGATTAGTCCTAACCCAAAAGGTTGGGGACACCCCTGAGTTCCAAAAAAAGAGCTGGTTAAATTGCCTTACTGACGAATTAAGCTAATGTACAACTACAGACCATGGGTTTATCCCAGTGGTAGTGTATCTCCCTTTGGGGAGTGGAGACTCGTGTTCGAGTCTTTGGTGTGGCTGTTGACGCCCATCATGAGTGCTAACCCTGTTGACCCCCTAACCCCCTGACATAGTTAGACAAATGATTAGAGCATAATCAAAAAAACAAAAAATGCTAATGTACAATCCTGTCAATGTTCTCCTTTTTACTACACATCAATTATAGTTAAGATTTACTCACTCTTAGGATTAAACAATCTAACCTTGATTTTTAAAAAGAAAAAAAAACAAAAATATAAACTTTAATTTTATTAAGCTTAAGCTAATTTTATTAAGCTTAAGCATAGTTAAAGGAGTGTTAAAAGCAACACGTGGTTATGACATTTGACTACATATATGGTCAAATGTGGGGTGTGCTAATCACTGCCCAATTGCCTTTTATTATAAGCAATGATTAGCGTACCCCTAGATATTTTATCTAATTTGTGTCCGTGTCTGCCTTTTAACACCCCTTTAATCTTGATTAAGCTTAACTAATTTAATGTTAGGATTTTTTTTCTAAAGAACCATTGTTGGATTGCTTAACCCTAGATGTAATAAATCTTCACAAGAGTTGGTGAGTGTTAACAGTGGGGCATGTACAAATGGGGACGGACCATTTCGTTACTTAATGGAAACAGGTAAGTTAAACATTTTCCTCTAATAGGTAAATTAAGCATTTTCTTTTTATTATAATGTTTTCTGGGGCAATGGATTTCCTCTATCAGATGCCCGGGTATTAGGCATAGCCTCTTTACTTGACATGTGGATGTGGTGAGAAAAGAAAGAAAAAATTGAAATATCAAATGCCCGTTTCAATCTCTTTCATTATTTTGATTTCTCCTCTATTTTACACCGTGTCAATCAAAGAGGGTATATCAGTACAATATTCCGGCATCTCCCACAGGAAACGGTTGCCTTTTTTTTTTTTTTGTCTGTGTAGTACACTTGGTTGCCGTTAACCTCTTGTGGATTCACACTTGAATCCTCTACAGTTATATGTTAGATTGACACGTGTTTTATTATATAAAGTTAAGAACAATGATGAATGAGCAATTCTCCATTGTCCATGAAGATTGTAAACTTGTGATATAAGCATGGGTGTGATAATAACATTGCTATAAGGATATAAGATTTCAAAAGAAGACTTTGTCATACCTTCATAATAAAGGTTGGATTTCCAAACTCCTTAGTAAATTTCACATCCAATAAGTAATTGCTTCCACCGACACTCATTTTAAACTTAACAGAGCTCTAGCACACTACCTCTAATTTTAGACAATGAAGCATTAGATGATTTTGCAGGGGATAAAGAAATTGGAATGCAACAACTTGTTAAGAGATCCGGAATATGCTTTACTTTAGATCTACCAATTGTGCGAATATTTTTCTTTTTTACAAAATCCCCAAAGATATAAATGGTAAGGAAAAAGAGGTCAAGATATGTACCATCTTGTTCGAAAACTGCTCTTAGCTTATATAAATGCTCAAGAATAAAGAAGGGAAACTAATTCTAAGTAATATCATGTCATTTTGTATATCAGAGGGCATCCACATGGTGGCGAATATATATAGGGTCCCAGTCAAGATAAGTTTGCAAGTACCTCCGTTTATGCACATCCCATTTTACCCAAGCTTCCATTATTGCGGTGAAAGGGGCCAATAGAGACTAAGGATTATAAGCTGACTCACTTAATCTACGGAGGGTCACGGGAACTCTGTAAATACAAGTCTCAGATGATAAGGGAGGCATAGTCATCCAGTTTTTTCTAATAGAATTTGCCAATATTTGAATGCAAACACTATCTCCTCTTTCTTTCTCCCCACTTATGGCGCAATTTTCATCCATCCTTTTGCAAGTCTGCTTCCCTTGTCAACAAACAAGCCAAGATCACTAGCAACACGGTCATTACTTATATTTCCAAAATAACAAAAGTACCATATTCATTTGTATTGTAATCAAAAGAATTGTTCAACTAGGAAAAAAATATGTAATTTCTATGTTTTTTGCTTGAGTGAACAGATCATTTTTTTTCACATGTGGTTTTCATCAATGATCGTCATTTAAGTAGCAAACTAACATAAATTTATATGTTTCATTAGATCAAAAAAAAAAAAAACATCTTTACATTTGTTTTTTGAAATGACAAAAATATTTCACTTTACATGTGATTGTTTAGAATGACCACTGCTCTAATATATGGAACGGATGAAAATTATGAAAACACCCCATCTTTCTATATATTTTTAAATGGCAAAAATTTCTCTCTCTGCGTATGTTTTTCTCAAATGATAAATATGAGGAGATATACCTTCACATTTATTTTACCAAGTGAAAAAAATCATCTTTATATAGATTTTTCTTAATGTAATAACAATTTACGACATTATATTTATGAAATCATCAATTACTATTAACATGGCATCCAACTATAACAAAAAATATGTACATTGGATAATTTGCCGCCTTTACCTCATTGACCTCATAAGTATGTTACTTTAACCCTTTTCATACTGGTTGTTGTATAAAATTTTTCCATTTATTAGCAACTACTAGGATTGTAATAGACTTTGTAAGGTCTATTTTCTTAAATAAATAGGAAAATCATCTTCACAGATTACATCAAATTAGATTAAGGACCCGTTTGGCATCACTCCCAAGGAACTATTCTCTATTCTTGTAGAAAATAGAGAATTGTTTCTTGAGAGTGATGCCAAACCGACCTTAGCTTCTTCTTTTTCTACTTCTTCTTACACAGAAGCAGTGCTTCTAGAAGCGTGCATGAGAGATGCATGTTCAAGTCATAGGTGATCATGGTATGTCTTTCGTGGCCCGACCATTTACTTTTTCATCTTCAACGTGATACAAATATCAAATTAAGCATAATGGGAGATGCTCTACCCCTACCACAATGATTAGTGATTAGTGATTACTGAGCTCATGAATATCCAAACCATTGTATTATTAGTCTCTAGGCCAAAATATCATTTAAAACTTTCGCTAAATGAGTTTGACAAATTGATTAAGAAGTTGTGGTACTGAATATCTGGTAGGGCCTTTTTCATTTACAGCCTCACAACTAATATTTTCCCTTTAGAGCCACACCATCGTGCTTTTATTTTTTTATTTTTTTTGAGATACTGTAATCCGATCTCTCCTTCACTTGTTGAAGATTTTATCATATCTAACACGTGTCAATTTCTGATGATTGGCCCACAATCTATGGTGAAGTAGAATTGGAGAAGTCATTTCATTCTCTCATATGATTTTGACTTCTCCGCACATTATGTGACATGTGACGATAAAGTGGTGAAAAAAATGGGGAGAGATCAAGTGGGGAGAAGTCAAAACCATGGGAGAAATAAAATGATTTCTCCCCATTTTTATTGTCACATGTCGCATAATGTGAGGTAGCCCAAGGCCACTTTTCTGGCATCTACCAGAGAGTCCGAGGCCCCAGCTGTAATAAGGTCACAACAATGCAGAGACCTCCATGAAAGATCTTAATTGCCTCCACTCTTACTAATTAATGAAGCTGAAATTATGTGTCATCAGCATATATGAGTTCTTTCATTCCATCACCACAGTGAATTAGGGGCGGAGCCAGGATTCTCTTGTGGGGAAGGGGGGCTAACAATGTGGATTCAGGGGCATAGCTCCTGGATTTTTTTTTTGAAGACCAAGTTCATGGACCATCGCGTCGATTTGTGTATGTTTGTAAGGTATATATTTTTTATCTCCCATGTTTGGGGTGGGGTGTTGAGCCTCCAATCTCCCAGCTCCGCCCCTCTCCCAGTTACACCCCAATTAGTAATAGTAGGAATTTTTTTTTGGTCCAAAATTTCAGGGGGTGGGCCCCATTTGGCTCCGCCCCTGTAGTGGATGCCATCATGAATGCTAATGCGGCAAGTTTTACAGAATACCATTTTATCGGGACTTTAGGAAAAAAACAAAAGTACAGAGAAAAACAAAATTAGTTGACTTGAAACTGATGATCATTTGGTAGGCAATTGAACGCCACTTGAAAGAGTTATAGGCGGCTGCCGTTAATCTCTTCTACGTACCTTTTATGGATTCACACTTGGATCCTCTATGGTTATATGTCTGGTTGACATATGTGCCATTAATTATATGTTAAGGATCATTGACTCTTACCTATGTTTGGTTGCCGAGAAAATACGTGAAAACATGACAAAAAAAAAAAAAAAACATTTTGATTTTTTATTACAAATTTTAGTTTTGTTTTGTTGATTTTTTTTTTTTCCATTTCCATATATTTATTTATTTTCTCCGCAGCCAAACATATGGTAAGGGATTAATGGTTTACTGCTATCCCTTTAAGCTTTTAGGGAAAAGAAAAACTTGTTAAAATGTACCAACGAAATGATATTTCAGGTGGGGCTGGGCACGAGCCCCACCTTAAGTCGCGTGCTTGGCCTCCCCAATTATTTTTGTCCCATATAATATATTGGCCCCCCAAAATTTTTTTGTGATATATATAGTGGGCTCCCCAATGGAGTCTCTTATGTCCTTGAGGTTGCCACATGTCCCTATTGACACCCCTTAACTATTGTTAAAATTCACCCAATCTCAGGTTCACCTACTTATCCTTGGTTTTTAGAAAAAAATATTTAAATAATTTTAACCTTAGGAATTTGTGAATTTTAAACTAGGGTTCAAAAAGAAATTTGATATATTTTTTTAAAACCAAGATAGGTGGGTGAATCTTAACCACAATTAAGGGGTATTAATAGGGACATGTGGCGACCTCAAAGGCATTACCGGGAAAAAACAATTCTCAAAATAAAAAAAACTATCACAAAAAAAATTTATCAGGGGCTACGCCCCCGAACCCCCAAATTCCATACCCTCAAATCAAATTTTTTTGTATATATGTATTTTGCCCCCACCCACCCAATGATCCTGGCTCCGCCCTTGCTTAGAGCACAGTCTCGGCCCTAAGACAATCTTAGTAGCAAAGTCTTAATTTTTTTATTAACATAATCGAGGATTGCAATATCCTGGATTTTTGCGCTAAAAAATACAATTCCCCACATCACAGTGGGGGAAAATACCTGTTTGATACCATATAAACATGTGCATGCCTTTGATTGGCTGCAACACTTTTCCTCTTTCAGATATGTTGATCGCTCAGCCTGCGAGGATATTCCGAGAAAGGGTGACCAAAGTCTGAGCCAATATTGGACAATAGTTCAGGATCTCCCGGGGCGGTCCCTTTTCCTCCTCTAACCAACCCTACTTATAAATTTGATAATGGGGTTGGCTAATTGTATTCTCATTCCAATTCTTCAACAAAATTTGAGTATTTCCCAAAAACGTTTTTCTACTTAGCAGGGCAAAATGAGTAGGTTTCCAATTAGGATTAGGTCGATAGTTTCAATTCATGTTTAGTAGGATATTACTTTGATTTTATACAATATCTTCAGAATTGGGTGTAATCCCTTTCTCTTTGAGAACTTTGTGAGATGAATTGAGCAGTGGTATTGCAGCTCTAAGAATCTGGCTAGCACGGTTAAAAAGCCAATGGTTTGGTCCGACCAGTCTAACAGTCTAGTCAGATAGTGGGATCCTCTGACTGGGCTGGTGGTCAGGTTAGGTGGTACAATCCTCTTAACCGAGTTGATGGTCAGGTCGGGTGGTATATTCTCGTGACCAAGTTGATGTTTAGGTGGAGGCTAAGGTCTACATAGTCATGCCAAAATTGTTGGCAGGTCGGTTTCGTACACTGTAATGCTGTCACCTGTCCCATGTATGTGTGAAATAATTTTTACCCGCACACTCACTTGCATAAGAATATAGCTTCTTTAGAAAAATAACATAATAAAAGAAAATCAGAGTATACCAAATTTAAATGATTCAACAATATGCTTACGTCCACGGCCGACCAGAGATCATTTTAATATTTCCTATGAAAAATGTGGGTACAAATCTCTTTTCCTTTTCCGTATCCCCTCAATAAAAATCTGTGGTTATTGTAATTTGTTATTCTTGCCATTTATTTTTATTTTACCCTCCATACATGAGTTCTGATTAATCTTAGAACTTTCAATCACGAAAATCTTACTAATCATATTTTTAAGTTAATTTGCATTGCATTCTGTAATCTTTTGAGCTAACATCTTTTCATGGATTCCCCTCATTGACCTCATCAGTATGCCATAAACATATATTTTTGGTCAAAAAGCAGCAACACATTCATTAGTGTCTCCTCCTACACTACCTTAATGAACTTTAAACAAGATTCTTGCATTCCTTTGAGCTAGTGTAATGGTGTTTATATGTCTTGTTGATATCAGTCAAATGCCCCTATTCAAGTGAACCAATTTTATAGCATATCATCTGAGATCTAAACTGATGGACTAGTTGCATATAGCAAGGTCTTGGTTCCCTTTACAGTCTCTTAGCCAAGGAAAAGGCATAAATTTAAAAGAATAATTCAAGCCTTATGAAACAAACCGTGGTCAACCTGGGCTTACCTTGTTCACCATAATCCTAACACAAGCTTAACATTTCATTAAGGTCCTCCGGAGCCCGAAGGGTCAGGGGCGTTCCCCAAGCTGTAGCGTAAGCGGAATACACAAATAAACTCTACTAAAGCTATCTATCAATTCTCTATTGACTAGTGACTATTTCATTCGGGTATTACAGTACAACATGAGTCCCATTAAAAGCCCCTTTGTAAAGCTTAAGGGTGGAACACCCCTTTCATCTATTTTCTAAATAGTTGGCAAGTGAAACAGTTCTATGTATGTTTTAGTCATCTGCGTTTTGGGTTAGAACTTGTAATGTATTTAATGAAATAGTAACTCAATTATAAGTACTTGCAACCAAATAGGATCACGGGAACTAACTTAACTGCCTCACACACAGGTAGGATGGTCGGAACCCAAATAGTTTATGGGCATAGTAGCTAGGATATTTCCAATTCCAAGGAAATTGTTGGAATCAGATGGTCAGTGACCATTTCATTCCGATATTATAATGGACATTAGTGTCCCAGACAGCCCCTTTGTAAAGCTAAAGAAGTGTGAAATACCTCTTTCATCAAATTTCAAGAAAGGATTTAAGTAGTACTATTAAAAGTGAAAACTATAATACAATGAATAATGTATTCTATCAAATTTATTACAGAGAAAAAGACAATTGCAACAGAGTAGCAAATAAGTTTCGAGACTATAGAGTAATGATAGAACATACAGCTTGTATTAGGGTGAGAATGATAAGAAAAACAGCAGCAATGAACGAAATGATTGCCCAGGGAGAGTGAAAATAAGTACGTCTCAAGGATGTCATCCACTTGTGCCGACGCCCCTTGCAATATGCTTCAAGTTTTGCATAATCTCTAGAAAAATAAGATCCATCAGCTAAAACAGCTTTAGAAAGGTTTTTAATTGAACGTGATACCTCTTTGTGGTCGCCTAAACAGTTCTCAATAATGTCATGATGAATGAGTAAACTTGCATCCTTGGGAGTATTGATGAGGTTGTCCAAGAAGACTGCATAGCTTGTGACATAAGCATGGTTGGGATAGTGAAACTGCTCCAAGGCAATTAGATTTCGAAAGAAAGGTTCTGTCCTATCTTCAATACATATTGGTTGAATCTCCAAAACTCCACCATCAAATTTCACATCCAATAAGCATTTGCTTCCACTTACACCCGCTTTAAACTTGACCCCGGAGTCGTGGAGCTCTGTTACACTGTATCTAACTTTAGACATTCGATCAACTTGGGGTGATGCTGCAGGGGATAAGGGAATGCAACAACCTCTTAAGAGATCTAGGATATGCTTTACTTTAGATCTATCAATTGTGTCTGGAGTTGCATTCGTTTCCACAAGACCCTCGAAGACTTGAATGGTCATGTCAAAAAGGTCAGGATATGTATCATCTAGTTTGGAGTCTGGAGCTAGGTTAAATAAATGTTCAAGAACAAAGAAGGGAAGTTGATTCTCAAGTAATATCATATCATGTTCTATAACCCAAGACATCCACATGGTGTCAAATATAGGGTCACTACCTCGTCTCTCGGGCGAATAAAACTTGATGAGGAACACAATGACGAAGAAACCATCAAGCAACATCATTTCTACAAATTGGAAGCTATTAAGGTTAATGAATTCTGCATAACATTGGCGAGCCCTTCCTTCTATCCCCCTCAAAGATTCAAGACAAGATTCTAACTTTATCTCGGGGTACCAATCAAGATAAGTTTTCAAGTACATACGTTTATGCACATTCATCTTACCCAAGCTTCCATTGTCGCGGTGAAATGGGCCAAGAGAGACTAGTTTAGGAGTGTAAGCTGACTCACTTACTCTGCGGAGGACCTCCGGAACTCTATAAATACAAGTCTCAGATGATAAGGGAAGCACGGGATTCAAATTTTCTCTAATAGAATCTGCCAATATTTGAATGGAAACACTATATCCCAGGTCATTCTTCTCCCCACTTATGGTGCCAATATCTTGCATCGTTTTCATGTTCGCAACCATTGTCAACAAACGAGCCAAGATCACTGATAAAGAAAAGAAAACATTATTAAAACAAGTCATTTCCATTAAAAGGCATCTCTCTAGTCCCTTTGTTCAATCCCAAATAGTGGAAAACAAATTAAAATGACATTTTACCAAAAGTTATTTAAAAAAAGGTTCATAAATTTATATAGCCCTCCTCTGAAACCAAATTAAAAAAATTATCCCTTCTACATTTATTTCTAAAATATCAAAAGTAACATTTTCACTTATGTATATGCCCATTAAAAGAAATAGGGGTGTATAAGGGTCCTCCACTCCTCCTAGTCAGCCCTTTTGGAGTGAGTGTGTCTGTGTGTGGATCTACCCTTATGGCACCTCAGCGACCATAGTCTGGCTATGTGTGTTAGAGTGTGCTAAATGATACCTTCAACCAAAAAAATAAAATATCCCCAAAAAAAAATAGTTTCTTATCATGAGAAGATAGATGCAACACTATGGTAGATCTTCTAAAAACTAAGTTTGGTCTTTACATCCCACTTTCCTCTTCATGCTGAGTACTCGATAACTCTATCCTCCAATTGCTTTGTAACGCTTACCATGAACATCTTAGACCTTTAAACCAACCCCAATAATCCGTCCAACGATTGCTTCCATAAAGATCAATCTAGTCAAAATCAGAAATTCGTTTGGAAATACGGGCTTTAAGCTAGCTTTGTCAATATATTAAGACAGAGATTTACAAAAATGCGATAATTTAGGAGCAGCAGATGACAAAAATTCACATATCTGATCATAATAGATGACTCTACTATTAACCCATAGATGACTCTTCACCTGAGCTTGTGTTAGATCAAGAATAAGGCGAAAGATTTAAAAAAGAAAATTAATACCCTGATTTTTGTCTAAAAATGCTTGCTAACAAGAAGATTAAAAAAAACAGTTTCCTCATTTTTCTAATTTTTCTCAAACTTGTAAATAGGAATCACGTTTTCTCCTTCACTATGCTTATTCCAAGAATAAAAAAAACCTATTGAGTTCAAAAAAAAAAAAAATGTATAGAGTGTTACCTTAGATTAGAACTCAGATTAGAACCAGACTTCCTTTCCTTCTCTTTCTTCTTTTTTTTTTTTCTTCTCCCTTCTTCTTGCTGCAGAGAAGTGGCCAATAGAGATGTATTCAAAGGAAAGAAGACAGATGTGCTAGGCTGGAGTTTGGAGGCACGTTCAAGTCGTAGGTGATAGGTTGATAGCCTCTACACCACCATGATCACATGTATGTCTGTACATGGCAGACCATATACTTTTTCACTTTATAAGTGAATACAATAATTCAATTTCAGCCGATGGATGGGGGATGGTCTGCCTCTTGCTAGTTGCTATAGCGTGCCTCTTGCTACAGTTATTACTGACCGATTGGTGACTTGAGGATGACGTTGATCAGGTCCGGTCTCAGAGTCTATTTACAAAGCTTTGGAGAATGGAGAGGACCTTTGACCGCCTGAACACCTGACATTCTGATTAAAGTCTCCCTTACTAGCTAACCGCAGTGTCCCCGTGTCCCTTTTAACCCCTTATGAATATCCAAAGGGAAATAGAAAACGGAACATGTCCTCCTTCTAACCGTGGTAAAGATTTACTCACCTTTATCTTAATGATATGTTTGGCTGATGAGAAAATAGGTGAAAATATGAAAAAAAAAAAAAAAAAAGAATTTATATTTCTAATATAATTTTTAGTTGTGTTTTTCATAATTTTCTTTTCTTTTTCATGTTTTCACTTATTTTCTCGACAACCAAACACAGGGTAAGGTTCTTGCCTATTGGAGGAGGTTTATTTCGTATCAAGAGTGTGTTGGAGAGGCCAGGGAAGACGGATTGGATCGAGAGACTCATCCATCCAACCTTGATTTTTACAGAAAATTTTTAGTAAAACTTAACCATGGTTTAAAAAGAATTAAAAGGAAAGCGAGACACCGTGGTCAGCTAAGCAGGGGACATTGCGGTTAGGGGTGGAGCCCGGAATAGTTTATTGGGGGGCCAAAATACATGAATAAAATAATTAATGGATTTGAGCTTATGGAGCTTTGGGGTGTAGGCCCGAGAAACTTTTTTTGGGTACTTACTTTTTTGAGAATTTTTATCCCGGTTTGTCCTTGAGGTTGCCATGTGTGCCTATTGATAGCTACACCAACCAATCCTTGGTTTTTTTAAAAAATATTTTTAAAAATTTCGAATCCTAATTAAAATTCACTAACTCCTATGGTAAAAAAAATTCAATATTTTTTTCTAAACCAAGGATAAGACAAAAAAACCCCAACCGGGAGTCACTGGGTAAGAATAAGGTCGATCATTTTTTTAGGGTAAGGAAGGAATTGGGGCACAATATATATATATGACAAAAAAATTGAGAGGGAGGAGGGTCACTATATATACAAGACAAAAATAAATAAATTTAAGGTGTCACTATTTAATACCACCCGATGAACAAGGGTATTATTTAACAGTAAATTTTTTTCATAAGTACTACTTCCCAGTCATATTGTGGGTTGCTCGGGTGGGCCTGTTGATAGTTATTCTCTTCATTGTATTATGTTTGTCAATTTTCTATTATTATTATTAAATATTTATTATTGAGTAAATTTTAAAAATACTCAAGAAAACTAGCTAACGCTCCTTCAGATCTGGACCGACCTACAAATCTTGTCACTTTAAAAATTGAGAAGTTGTCCCAGACGGAATAAGTAAGAAAAATTCCAAAAACCCAAAGTGTGTGTAATGGTGGACTCCCGAGCTGGGGTCTTGGGCATCTACAAATGAAGGGGCACCTGGCGATAATTTGGAGGAGAAGTCATTTTTTCTCCTCATTATTTTAACTTCTTTCCATTTCATATATTCCCCTTTTAATCGCCACTTGTCCCATCATTTGTGGATGGAGCTATATACCAGAGTTAATTTTTCCTGTTGTGGTGTTTATTATTGTTTAACAGGAGGTGATTTGACACTTGTCACCACCGACTGAGGAAGACTACAATTGGTCTAGCATTTCTACTCAAAATTTACCTAAATGGTTGGTTTCCCACCAATACCTCCTTGACATTTTCATCCAATGCTAAGATATTGGAGTAATTAAACGAGTGGTTATGGTGAGTGCACGGAAAGTCTGTCTTCTTCTTCTTTGTTATTGTACCCAAACCTTATCTTTTGGAGAATATCTCATCTATCTTTACCTGTAAATAGAAAAAAAAATGACTTTGCTACTGAGACCGTGAAAGAGCCGAGATCTTGCACGAATGCAAGGGATTTCAGGTGGGGCCCTCATTCACATGGTGGGCCCCACTTGAAATCTCGTGCATCTGTGGTCGGTCTCAGTGGTCTCAGCCCTCTTGCGGTCTCAAAAGCATTTTCCAAAAAATAAATAGTGATTAGGGGAGCTGGTGGTCCGCTTCTTATCTTACCCTGTGTGCTCGTATACCTTTTAACACCCCTTCAACCTTAATTAAACTTAACTAAATTAAAGTTAAGATATTTGGTTTTTTTTTAAAAAAACTAAGGTTGAATTGCTTAACCCAGGCGAGGACAATCGCACTATAGATCTAGGACATCTTGAAGTTGTTTGGATTGTTTTCATAAAAAAAGAAAAGAAAAAGTGAGTGAATCTCTTGGACAATTGGTGAGCATTTAAAAGTGATGCGTGAACCAATGAGGACATGCCATTTCGTTAAATAATGGAAACCACGGATATATTAAATAGTTTCCCCCAAAAAACACGTCTAGTCTAATCATAGGGGTGCTTTTGTAAACATACAAATATCGATAGATAAAAATACCCCTCAATTAATTTGTACCTATTCCAAAATAACCCTGCAACTAAGCCTGTTTTGTTCTCTCCAAAATTGCTATTCATACTTAAATTCTTGAAAATTAAGAAAGGTTCACTTTCCTAATCCTTTCCATTACATTGAAATAAAAAATAATTTGCTTGTGTGACAATTTTTTTTTTTTTCTAAAAATAAATTTCAAGAAAACTCGTCTAAATATAATGCTTTGGCTGAATTTCCAAATAAA
Source organism: Tetracentron sinense (assembly GCA_015143295.1). Classification (NCBI taxonomy): domain Eukaryota; kingdom Viridiplantae; phylum Streptophyta; class Magnoliopsida; order Trochodendrales; family Trochodendraceae; genus Tetracentron; species Tetracentron sinense. The sequence continues at coordinate 8,411,872 of CM026569.1, forward strand.
AATCTACAAGAAACTTATCTCTTAATGACTAACATAGATGATTGGAATGGAGGGTCATTCTTCTGTATTCCTTTGGTATCCTTTATATATGTGATGGCGATGGGGGATAATAGTGTGAATAGATAACATGATATACATATTATTTTTGAAAGAGGTATAACGCTCTCAGGAGATCATGATTTGTTGTTATCTTCTTTCCATCTTTGGAGGATTCTGTATAGGATTATAATCTAACACCCTCCAGCATATCAACTTGAACATTGGCGACAAAATTACCGACTAGAAAGCGATTTGGTAAACACAAATAATTTAGCCACGAGTTGGTACAAAGTTGATTAGGAGATTAATTTGAACAACATTTTTCCAAATAAAATGGTAGTCAATCTCTATCTGTTTTGTACGCACATAAAAGATTAAATTTGCTGTCATATACAATGCACTGATATTATCACAATAGAGTCGAGTAGATCACGTGATGGACATGCCTAGATCACAAAGTAAAGATCAAATTCATACAATGTCAGCCGGTGGAATGACGAGAGCTCTACATTCTACTTCAAAAATTGAATGAGAAACATTGGATTATTTCTTACTGCTCCATGAGATGAGATTTGGAACTAAGTAGACGGGTAACCCAGTAATGGACTGTTTGCCAACAAGAGAACCAACCCAATAAGTATCTAACAATACAAAAAACTGGCTTATCGTTCACGGTTTTATCTGTGACCACAAGTCATTGATAAAAGTTATATTACGCAAAATGAACCGTAATCTTTCAAGGTGTGATCAGAAGTCGACCCATATATCACGGTTATTTATCAGTATTTTAAATGTCAATTAACTGAGATTATACAATCAAAATAGGTCATTTTGTGTTGTTCTTATGATAACAATTTAAATCTTAATTAACTGTGATTGTTTCAAATTAAAAGCTCATGACGGTACTTTAGCTATTATTGTAGATGTCAATTAACTGAGATTAAACATTTCAAATTTAGGTCATGTCGAGGTGAACTTAAGATCACAGCTTTTTGATTAACCATGATCATTGATTTTTTTTACGTGATATTTTCCATTTAGGTTTCTAGGTAAAATCTTTCTTTTTGCAACCCCTACCACCTTTACGTTACAAAATTAAAGACTTTTAACGGCAATTCAAAACCATCGCCTATGATACTTAAACCGTCGTTAATAGAAACGCCAACGGTTTCTCCCACCGCCGCTGAATCCCTGGTTGGAGAATCTTTTGGTGACGGTGCTAACGATGGTTCATTAAAACCGCCCTGTAGCTGTCCTATTTTAGCGGCGGTTTAGGGGTACCATTTAATGGCTGTTAATTAAGGGTAATACCATAAATTAATGTACTAGTATGACAGTGGTTTTTAACCGCCGTTGAATATCACATATATAACAATGGTTATAAACCATTGTGGATACTAATTAAATAATAATATAAATTTCATTAATAACGACAGTCAAACCACCGTCATATATATAATAATTGTCTTATTTATTATTAATAGATATTATTTAACGGCAACTTTAAAACCGTCGGGATAGTCAAGAATTAAAATATGAAATTAATATTTTTATAAATTTTTCTTTTTATACCTAAGCAATATAAAATTATTTAAACAGACAATTTTGTGTTCCTGTAAGCAATATATAATAATTCTGAGAATGTCAATATATATACATGCCCATAAAAAGTAACAAGTCTATCATACCCATAAAAATGAACACTATATATACATGCCAATAAATTTTTTTACAATAAATAAAAATCCTTTCTATAAATGTTGCCCTCCTCTTGCTGGTCCAAAGCTTGACAAGTGTGTGTTGCTGGCTCCCTCCTACAAAAAACAAGAAAATACAATTTAGTATTAGATTATCAAAATGATAAACTATTTTCAGGCACACTCATTTATAATGATTTACTGTAAAAAAAGATTTGTTTTTGACGCGATTTTAGGCACCGATAAACTTGATTTCTTTCATTTGCAAAAAACAGTTAAGCCTAAACAAAAATGTGTGCCTAAAATCCTAAGCGAGATCCGATTTTTTATGCAAAATTTTATAACACGTGTGTCAACACCCTATTTTTACACCCCCTTAACCGTGGTTAATTAATTTAGCTATGGTCCAAACCCTAGTTAACCCTAAGCTTAATCCTAGGTAGTCCTAAACCCAAACCCTAGGTAGCCCTAGCCTAACCTTAGTAAACCCTAGGTATACCCAAGGCCCAAGCCCATTTGACCAAACTTATACCTAGACAACTCAATCAAACCCAATTACCTAATTTTATTACCCAACCCAAATAGTCAAGCCCAAATACTCAATCACCCAATTGCCTAAGCCAAAGCCTATTTCCATAGCCCAAGCCCAAATGTCATAGTCAAAGTCCAATAATCATAACCCATGACCCATCTACTAATAACCCATGATCCATAAGACCTAATCCACATATCCATATCCACCTACCCTATATCCTACAACTCATACCCATATAACCCATAGTTCACTCAACCCACCAGCTCTCTTACACCTCTCTTACATCAACCCATACCTATATAACTCATAGTTCACTCAACCCACCAACTCTCTTACACCCTATATCTTACAACCCATACTCATATAACCCATAGTTCACTCAACCCACCAACTCTCTTACACTCTCTTACACTCCTTACAACACTCAATCTATCAACTCATCTTACAACACTCAAGTCTTTACCCACTAGCTCCTTTTATCCCCCATGTAAAAGACACAACCCAACCTCTTAGTTTTCCTATAAATACCAATCTCTTAGATCCATCCCTCAAGACCCCTAGAAGGTTCCCACCCACTTGTGTTTCTCTTGAGTTTGAAGAAGAGAGAAGAAACTAAGGTTTAGAGTTTGGAAAGAATTCTAAGACTAAAAGCTTAGAGTTCTTCACTAACTCTCTTCCTTTGTGGATTTTCTACACCTTGGAGCATTGAAGGAGAATTCTTTGAGGAGTAGGCATTCTTTCTTTCATTTTCTCTTCTTTTTTATCTTTTTTTTTTATTTGGTTCTCTCTTCTTGATCTCTCATTTCTCAAGCATAGTTGGGTCTCTCTACACCAATCTAATGGTGTAGAGGGACCCCATATCAAAAACAAAGAGATGTTCTTTTTTTCTTTTCCTTTTTATGTACATATTTTTTTTTAATGTACCCACAAATGTAGATATGGGTAGGCCCATAAAGAGTGGAAGCTAAAGCTATACCTCTCTTTTTCATTTTGTTTCTTTTTTGAGATTCTAGTCCTCTTTCTAGAATTTTTTGTGGAAGCTCATCCTCTCTCTAACATTCTTTAGAGCAACATTACATCATTAATAATGGTGTAAATGAACCACCTTAAAAGGGAGAGGATGAGTTTTCATTTTCTTTCATTTCTTTCTTTTTCCTTCTTGTTCTATGTTGAATGGGTAAGTGATGATTTAAGGACTTAAGGTAAAGGATGGTTTAAGGACTTAAAGAGGACATTATTCAAAATGACTCATACCAAAGACAATGGTATTTGATCTATTATCAACACCAATCCTACAAAATAGGTATTGACAATAGACCATTTACTATTCATAAGGCACATCTCTCTTTATGTCTTAAAATATAATCTTTTAGCCAAACTTTTGGACTAAGTTTGACTTTACTTAAGTTTGCCAAAACCTTACCTTACCTGTATGAAAATCCAAAAACATGATAAAGTCTCAAAATACCAAAAACATGATAAAATCTCAAAATACCAAAAACATTCAAATATAACCAAAATACAAAAAACATTCAAATATCCTTAAAAATCCCAAAAAATATAAAAAAATACAAAAAGATCAAAAAGATACTTGTAGGACCTCCTTAGCTTTGGTTAGCTCATCTAACCATGGATAAATACCCTCTAACCGCGGTTAGACTTAACACTTGTGCACTTGACCTCCCCGGTCAACTAAACCATAGCCTTCTAGGCTAGATCCTTTGACCGCCCTATGCACACACACACTCCCCCCTAGCCTCGGCACGGGCTCATGTGCCAGAACTACGCTCGGTCTGATCTCACATGTGAGTACGTAGGCAACCCAACTCAGGTTCGACCCTAGCCATCTAGCTTTCTATTTTTCTTGGATTAGCACTCACTTAAAAACTTTGGACATTCTAATTAAACTTTGAGATTATACTTGGCTTAAGTTTAGGGAGTAGGTAACCGTTATAAAACGGGGGTCTTGGGGTGCCTAACACCTTCCTCAGGGCTTAATTGAACCACTTACCCTAACACTGATTAGACCATTTGCCTTATCCAAACAAACAAATACCCGGGACCTATCCCTAAGAATGAATAGGTGGCGACTCAAGTCAAAACATGTAATTGTGAAAGTGGGTCGGAAGATGCCATGCTCACAACGTGTATTTCAATATAACCTAAGTATGTGAATTGATTTCGAGGTTTTCAAATCTCGTTTGTTCGATTTGGGCATCAAGAAACCCAAATTCGTTACTTTTGGAAAACAGTTAGACCTAAACCTATAATCGCGTGTCAAATCCCTACAGGGGCTCAATTTTTTATTAGATTTCTTCCAACGCGTGTATTTCAATATAACCTAAGTATGGGAACTGGTTTCGAGGGATTCAAAGCCCGTTTATCCAATTTGAGCACCGAGAAGCTCAAATTCCTTACTTTTCAAAATAATTAGGGCTAAACCTACAATCGCGCTCCAAATACTAACCAGAGCTCGGTTAGGAATGCGGTTTCTTCTAACACTTATATTTGAACTTAACCTAAGTGTGAGAATTGGTTTCAAGGGATCCAAAGCTCATTTGCCCAATTTCAGCATCGAGGAGCCCGAATTCCTTACTTTTCAAAAACAGTTAGGCCTAAACCTACAACCGCGCTCCAAATCCTAACCAGAGCTCAGTTTTTATGCAATATCTTCTAACACGAGTATTTCGACATAACTTAAGTGTGAGAATTGGGTTCGAGGGATTCAGAGCTCATTTGTTCGATTTGGGCATCGAGGAGCCCAAATTCATTACTTTACAAAAACAGTTAGGCCTAAACCTACAACCGCACTCTAAATCCTAACAAGAGCTCGATATTTTATCCAGTTTCTTCTAACATGTGTATTTCGACATAACCTAAATGTGAGAATTGGTTTCAAGGGTGGAGCTTGTTTGCCCAATTTGGGCACCGAGGAGCCCAAATTTCTTATTTTTCAAAAAGAGTTAGGCTTAAATATACAACCTCAAGCCAAATCCCAACCGGGGCTTGGTTTTTTATACGGTTTCTTCTAACATGTGTATTTCAATATAACCTAAGTGTGAGAATTGGGTTCGAGGGATTCGTAGATCGTTTGCCCGATTTGAGCACCGAGTAGCATTCCTTACCTTTCAAAGTGGTTTTGCCTAAACCTCCTATCGCGCCCTAAATCCTAACTGGGGCTTATTTTTTTATATGATTTCTTCTAACACGTGTATTTCGACATAACCTAAGTGTGTAATTTAGATTCGAGTGATTTAGAGCTCGTTTGCCCAATTTGGGCACAGAGAAGGCCAAATTCCTTACTTTTCAAAAACACTTAAGCCTAAACCTACAATCGTGCACCAAATTCTAACCGGAGCTCGATTTTTTATACGGTTTCTTCTAACATGTGTATTTTGACATACCATAATTGTAGGAATTGGTTCGAGTTTGCCCGATTTGGGCACTGTGGAGCTCGAGTTCCTTAATTTTCAAATGGTTTGGCCTAAACCTACAATCATGCTCCAAATCCTAATTGGGGCTCGGATTTTTATGCAGTTTATTCAAACACGTGTATTTCAACATAACCTAAGTGTGTGAATTAGTTTTGAAGGATTCGAAAATCGTTTGTTTGATTTGGGCACCGAGGAGACCAAATTCCTTACTTTTCAAAGTGGTTTGGCCTAAACCTACAATCACGCTCCAAATCCTAGCTAGAACTTTTTTTTATGCGGTTTTTTCTAACACTTGTATTTCGACATGCCCTAAGTATGAGAATTGGTTTCGAGGGATTCAGAGCTCGTTTGCCCGATTTGGGCACTGGGGAGTCCGAATTCCTTACTTTTCAAAAAAGTGGTTTGACCTAAATCTACAACGCGCTCCAAATCCTAACCGGGGCTCTCTTTTTTATGTGGTTTCTTCTAACACGTATATTTTGACATACCTAAGTGTGGGACTTGGTTTGAGGGATTTAGAGCTCATTTGTCCAATTTGAGCACCGAGGAGCCCGAATTCCTTACTTTTAAAAAACAATGAATTGTAATGTGAATACATGTATCTTACTCACTACCATGAAGGATTCAGTGCTTCATAAAAACCTATGGACAAAAAGTATCTTGACAATACAATCCAACTCTTATCCATGAGGGATACGATTAGATTTCTAAATCCTTCATTAACTATTCTGAGAAATAGCAAAAGTTGATCACATCAATCAATTACAATAAAAATGTATCAATCGACTTCACCATCTGTACAATATGTATGCATGCATGCTTCATATTGTCATCAACTCCCATTCTAATGGGTGGGGTATCCCTATTCCATTCAGGAATGCATAATTCATAAAAGTCAATAGCTCAAGTGCTTTGTTCCATTTAAAGAAAATTTCGGCAGTATTTCCTTATGGTTTTTCAAGTACATGACTTAGAATAGGGGCATGCATACCACATTGTCTAAATATGTATCCAGAGAACTAGAGAAGCGATTGACAAAATTTTCCTCAATCTGGGCAAACCATGAGCAACTGATTATACTGAAAATTATACATTCCCAAACTGTTCAATCGGACAATTCAAGAATCATACACAAACTAATAATCTATATCACAATCAAGACCGAAAAGTTATTAACTTGTAGTTAGCTCATAAGAGAATTAAACATCATAGTTAACAACTAATCCGTTCATATAAGTGATACATGAAATGCACTTGTCATGCAATGATTCTTGAATGAGAAATATAAAGTTCAATGCATGCATGGATTAACCTGTGAACATCATATAACCACTCAAACCAACATATAAATATCCCTTCCGCCCACATGATAATGTAATGTATACATTATCATGCTCTAACATATATTAATAAAGAAGCTAACACAAGCATAACATAGTAAAAAAATAGCCCTAATTATCAATTTAAACAGTTAACATAGACCACATGGTTCTGTCATGCACTATACAAAATATAGCAAAGCGGGAACAAGGTTGTTAACAACTAAGAATTCCTTAATACAATTAATATAAGGTTATGGAAATGATAAAGAACCCACATGTAAACATAATAACAGAAAATATGCAAATAATGAAACCAAATCAGGCATGACATAGTAAATAAATACCCCCTAAGTAGTTTAAACAGTTAACATAAAGCACGGGTTTCAATGAGTAATCCCTAGAAGATCATATACCCAATTATGATTTAATTGTCATCATATTTGGGTTATGATACTTAATATGATTTTTAAATGGATAATCCCTGATTATGATCGGTGCCAATGATATTCACAAAGGGTAATATGAAAATGGGCATACAAGGTTTTGCCAAGATTAAACTTGGCACGAATGGGCCAAGTTTTTTTTCTCAACACTGCAGTATCCACTTTATTATCCATGCTTATATCGAGTATAGGTAACCATCTATACTGATATTGTTGGTAAGATCATCATCACAATCGCATCATTCACATAAATTATTAATGCGGGTCCCTATAGATATAAATGACAACAATGGAACCATATACATCTTTGCTTAATTATATGGTATGACTCTGCTTAAGCTGTCACCAATGTGTTGTTAAGAGCAGCTCCCATCGCCATATAATACCTCAATAGGCGTCTGGTTTGTGGAAGAATATGCTAGGGATATAAGTATATATTAGGGGTGTAAACGAGCCGAGTTGATCTGAGCCGGGTGCGCTCAAGCTTGGCTCGTGACATATATATGCTGGCTCAAGCTCGTCTCGAGCTCAATTCGAGCTCTCGAATGCTAGATTGAGCTCGGAACATCTATAGATAATCGAACTTGAGTCGGCTCGCGAGCTTACACTATTATTTTAGGTTCATTTACACTAGTTTTAACAAAACAAATTTTAAATAAAATTCTAGTATATTGTAATTCTTTTTGCTATATAGCTTCTGGTTAGGGTCCAGAGAAATACCATCTTACCCACTAAAATAAGAAAAAAAGGGCCAAATGGTTGCTATGACATTTCTTATTCTAACAATAAGTTGTTATTGTACATAAACTTCAAGCCCACCTGCAGGAGAAGAAGATAGAAGAAATGGGCAGCTTTATCCCCGAGAGTTGCTCGATCCATGATTGGAGCAAGAGAGCAAAAGGCAAGGGCAATAGCTTAGTAAGTCTCAAAAGGGTATTTGTTTATAGAGTCGGTCTATCTATGGGTACTTCCAATTATACTCCCTAATTCTAACAGTTTATAACCAACCACTAAGAATCAGGATTTCAGTTGACTTATTTTGTGTTTTGTATTGCCACATCAGCTCGAATCCTAACCGTTTAATAATTGAGATAAACGATTAAGATTCGCGAGTATATATGGGAGTACACTTTAAGAGTATCCCTAGACTAATTCTTTTTTATAAGCATCATTGATCAAGTACGTAGACTCACAAATACTTATTTATGTACATGTTCGTTAAAATATCGAGGTTTGAGATCCTATTACTGTCTAGAAGACAAGGGAAATGTAATAAAATTACAAAAAATATAAGTAAAAGGACAGAAGGATAAAGAAGAAAACATGAAGACATCCCTTCATCTACTATAAGTTTCTGACTGCTATAGTTGAAGATCAAAAAGGAAGGATGACCACTTAATCAGACAATAATAGGAATGCTTAAAAAGGGGATTGGTTCTATATAAACTTAGTCAAAAAAGTCGAGGAAAAAACATTGTTCATCTGATTTGAAGAACATGTAATATAGTTTAGGGAAATTATTAACGGACCCATGGATTTCATTTGCAAACCTAAGGCATCCACCTATTGGTGGATGCCCGCCCCCCCTCCCTTAAATGTTCACCAGCATCCACCAATAGGTGGATGCCTTAGGTTTGCAAATGGAATCCATGAGTCCGCCTATTACTACTCTATAGTTTATTAGGTCCCATTTGGCATCACTCACAATGAACAATTTTCTATTTCCTGAGAATAAAAATTTAAGAGTTTCTATTCCCAGAGAATAGAGAATGTGCACAAATCTAATTGATAATGATCATTACGTACGAAATTTATCAAAATCATCTCAACAAATATACAATCTAATAAAATAATGACAACTTCACAATTCACTCTGGACACTAAGAAATTAGAGAGAGAGATAAATTAAATATATGGGGAAGAGGGATTGATAGAGTTTTCCGAAAGAGCCAAATCATGTACGGTGATAATCGGATTTGGCAAATCGGTTATCACCCCTAGACGTCGCCATGTGTCTCCTTTGACACCCCTTAACCGTGGGTAAGGTTCACCCACCCCTAGGGTTCACTCACTCATCTTTGGTTTTTTTTTTAATATTAATTCTTTTTTTAAAATTAAAAAACTGTTTTTAGAGTTTTTTAATATTAAATACAGTTTTTTAATTTTAAAAAAAGAATTAATATTTTTTTTTAAAAAAAAACAAGGATGGATGGGTGAACCCTAGGAGTGGGTGAACCTTACCCACGGTTAAGGGGTGTCAAAGGAGACACATGGCGACCTCTAGGGATGATAACCAGATTTGCCAAATCCGGTTATCACATAGAGGATTTGACCGGAGTTTTCCGAATTATTGAGGAGGTGAGGTGGCCAGCGGTGGAGGAGAGGTGGGGAAGCTCACGGGGGCAGAGGAGAGGTGGCCGGTGGCAATCTAGCGCGTGTGGCTGCTCACTCGAAGAGGATGCTACCTATCCGACAAATGGGAAGCCAATCATCACCTGTGAGAATGATGATTATCAAGAACTCATATTAATTTCAAAAACAATTTGGCCAAGAGATTGAAATTTTTTCTCACTCGCGGAAAATCAAAATTTAAATTTGAAAATACTCTTATAAGAAACCCAAGCATTCAAACTAACAATATAGAGTATCAATGGATTTTATGGATTACCTAATGCATAAGAAAAATAAATACCAATGATGACACCCAATTCGCTTAACATAAAATAGGGAAGCAGGAAACTCATATAAAGAAATCGGAGGCGTAATTCAACATCACGAATAAGAAAAAACTAAGAACATCTAATAGTAACAATAGCAGTTAAGAGAGTAAAGAAACAGAGATACCTAGTTCTACAATCGAAAAGAACAAGTAAGGAGCCGATTCATTAGTGAGCAATAGTCCCGGACTATTCCTCCTTCACATAGCCGACCTTTTAACTTCCTTTTAACTCGGGTTAGTTTATTTTAACCCTTTAGTTAAATCTTTTTATTATATTTTTTTTAAAACCAAGGGTAGATGGGTGAACCCTAAGGGTGTGTTCGGTTGAGGGGTAAATGGGTGGGAGAAAGTAAAGTGAAGTAAAGTAAAATGAAGTAAAGTAAAGTAAAAGAATTGTATAAATTCTCTTGTGTGTTTGGTTTGAGAGAAAAGTTTAGGGGAAAATATAAATTTTTCTAAAATTATCCTTTGCTCTCTTTAGGAATAGGGTTCAACAAAATGGTAGATTTGGAATTGGAAGTTTTTACTTTACTTTCTTTCACAATTCCAGTTTTTTGGTGGAATAAGGTTTGGGTGAAAGTGAGAGAAAATTGTACATTATTGAGAAAGTTCAAGTTTTACTTTACCTCAAAATCCCTCAAACCGAACTGGGTGAAAGTAGGAATTTCTCCCACTTTCCTTCACATTCCCCTCAACCAAACACACCCTAAGGTATGTTGGTTTTGGGAGAAAATAGACGAGAGAAAAGAAAAGAAAAGAAAAGAAAATGAATTTTCTTTTGTGTGTCTAGTTTGGAAGAAAATTTTAGAACAAAAATAAAATTTTATTTTTTTGTGTGTGTTTGGTTTGAAAGAAAACTATGAAAGAAAGTAATATAAAAATTTATCACATTCCTATATCACCCTTGAACAGTTTTTTGCTTTCCTTCCAATCAATTAAATTACTAGAACTACTATAAATACAAAGAGACAAAGTCAATCCAACTTCCATGAACTCTAGTTATTTTTTTAAAACTTTTGTCGTTAAATTTTTTATTATTTTATTTTAAAAAAACTAAGGGTAGATGGGTGAATCCTAGAGGTAGTTAAATCTCAACCACAATTAAATTGAGTAAAAAGAGGGACACATGACAGTAAAATGGGAGCCGAGACACACTCTTCATGTCACCACCGAGGAGGTGATTATTTTCCAAATACAAATACTAACACAATAAATACAATACATAAAAAAAGGAAAGTAATCACCTACTTGGTCAGTGACGTGAGGAGGTGTGTCTCAACTCCTTTTTCGTTGCCACGTGTCTCTCTTTTCTCTTCAGCTATGGTTAAGATTCACTCACCCCTAAGGTTCAGCCATCAACCATTTTTAGAAAAAATAAAAATAAATAAACCATAAGGTTAAAAAAACTTAACCTGGGTTAATAGGGGTTAAAGGGTGGCATTGTGAGAGCGAGGAGCAATAGTTCGCTCCTCACCAGTGGAGCAAACTATTGCTCTAAAAAAAGTTATTTTTAAAGGAAAATAATCACCTCCTCGGTGGTGACGCGTAATCCTATTTAACTATTGTTAAGATTCAATCCCACCTAGGGTTCACTCATCTACTTTGGTTTGTAGAAAAATAAAATAGAAAAAAAAATTTAACCACAGAAGTTAAAAATTATAACTAGAGTTCATGAAAGTTGAGTTGGCTTCGTTAGTTGCCATGCCAGTGGAGCAAACAGTTGCTCATTTGTAAATATGCGCCCAAAGTGAGTAATGGGCCCAGCAAAAGTTACGGGATTCACACCCATGCCCATGCGTAGTTGGTAAAAGCAGATGGCCGTTGAGTGATATAGTGGTCATTTAACACTATGGGGAAGTGAGCTTTCCTTTTCTTGCATAACCTTCTTCTTTTGCAAGAATATTTTCAAAGAATCTGGAAGAAAATTTGCCATATGATTACTCTGACATTCTCAAGAAAAGACCATTTTCTTGCTACCCGAACAAGTGAAAAGCGAGAGAAAACCTGATTTTTCCTTCACTTTTTACTGTTTCCTCGCCAAACGAACGGACTTAAGGGTGGATGAATCTTAACCACAGTTAAATGGGATTAGAAGGGGGACACATGGCAAGAAAATGAGAGCCAGACAGCCATCCTCGCTTCACCGGCCGAGGAGGTGACTATTTTCTTTCATTAGTTCCATTAAAAGAAAATAAATACACAACAATAAACCGACAGAACCTGGTTCCACAACTCAATAGTGAGAACTTGAGAAATAGTAACCCAACTCAACTAGAGCAAATAAATGATTCAGCCACATGAATAAGAGTACAATACAGAAAAAAATAGTATCAGTAACAAAAACAGTAAAGAAAAAAATAGTAACAAAAACAATTCAACAATCAAAAGGACAAAAAGGGCAAAGTCACCCAGTTCATCAGTTCCCCAAAAATCAATAAATACCAATGGGATGCAGTACTTAATTTTAACATAAAATTTTTCGAAAATACTCAATAGAATACCAAATGAGATTTGGAGGGAAATACTTTTTTAAAAAAGTAAAAGCTCACATATCAAGGACAAAAGAACAAAACAAAGAAAAAGCCCAAAAAGTGCGGTGGCAAGGGCATCAGAGCTGGCCGGAGAAGGCATCGGAGGTGGTCGACGACGGCGATAGGAGAGAGAAGGTAGAGAGCGGAGAGAGCAACGACGGTAGATAGGGGAGAGAGCAACGACAACAGAGAGGGAAGAGAACAATAGTGCAGAGGAGGATAAAAGAGGAAATTGAATTTGATCCCTAAATAAAAGGATTTAGTTGTAGTTTTTAAAAACTTCCGCTAATACATAGGTTTTCAATGACGGTTATTAAATTAGTGCCTCTAATATATTCGCATGAATGGTTGAGCGGGAACCCAAAAAGTGGTGGGAAGGCTTTTCAGAGGCTGTTTAGTTAAAACTGCCGCAAATAAATAGGTATCAGAGGCGGTTTCCTAAAAACTGTTGTTATAAAACCTATATTCATGGCGGTTCCTTAGAAACCGCCGCTAATCTAGTACTTGGAGTGGTATTAGGCAGTTTATAATAACTGCCTCTGTATATATGTTTCAGAGGCTAACCACAACTATAAAACTGCTGTTAAATGCCTTTAATTTTATAAATTTATACATAAATAAAATAAAGTATTGATCCATACACTAACTTGCAAATAATATAATAAACTATACATCCATGAATTATATAATAACGATAAATTATACATCAATGAATAATATAAAAACAATAAACTATATTTTCATTAAATAATATAAATTTGTTTATAGTGTGATCAGAATACATAAATGAATGTGATAATCTAAACAATAATACTTTTCAAGTATTCAGGTTATATTATTTTTAAGTCTTTTTTATTATTTTATCACTATATGGTTCATCACCCTTAACAATAAAATTAATAATCTTATTATGTATTTTTATTTCATTCCTGGTGATGATGTCTTGTAGGTAATAACATGCGTAGTATATAATCACATACCAGCTATCTTTTTGTTTGAGACACTAAAAAAAAATTAAGATAATGAACAAAATGTCAATTTATGTGTCATACATAAAATTTCTAAAACAATAATTAGTTAAGGAAAACTCATATCATTTCTAGCTTAGAATGGGTGACAAAGGTAGATAACAGCCATTAGACTATTAGAAGAGTTTAGTTTTTGTAATAACTGCTTCAAGCAACGTCATCTCATATCTTTATGTAAACAGACCATAGGATAGATCAATGAGATCAAGGTTAATCATGAGAGGAATCTGGTATCTAAACTGAGCCAGAATTGGGTTCCTATTAATGGTAGGAGTGATCTGAACAAAACATCTATTCTGGATGATCATACCGTGGATAGTTCTAAGAAGAACAAATATCAATCCCCATCTTTGGATCTGGATGTCAATGAGAAATCTCAACTAGAATGACAATCTTCTAGCTTAACAACTCATATCCTATTATAGATAATATGGAGCGTAAATCAGAATATCTGGTGGTGGGGATAGCTGGTGTGGGTACTGAATGCATGTCACATTCTCGATCAAGTGATTCAGTGACGCTATAGAATGAGAATTCTGATTGCATGTCTTATGCTCGTGTAGATGCGTCTAAGAGTCAATTTTCTAACTCAAGATCCTGGTGAGCCCAATAATTATGAGGATAATGTAGAAAAGCACCTATTTATTTCAACTTTAAGGAGCAGAATGCAAACAATGATCCTCAATTGAGGGACCTCTTTACTATTGTTAAATATTTGGAAACACTTAAATCATTAGGTTCTACTATTAAACCAATTATAAGTGAAGAAGTGAGCAAAGGAATTGGGGCTTCTGCTATGATCAATGAGTGGAATTATCCTAAGGTTTTTGTGGAAAAGATAAATATATTAGATGAGCTAAAGCAATTTTGTAATGATATTCCTATTGAAGAATCTGAAGAAGAAGACGATTTTCAACCTGTGACTTTGAGAAGAAAAAAAGAAGAAGAATAAAGCTCTAAAAAGTGATTCTTCTAAATGAAGACCACATAGGGAGGTTAGAAAACCTACTCAATTTAAGGAGTAGTTTTACTTTTACAGTTAAGTCAAGTGTATTTATGCCTTGGTGTCCTTATAGGGGTAAGGTTTTATGTCTCCCCATGCTTTCTCTTATTAAAAAACTAGTACCTAGGGGTCTACCAAAGCCCCCACTTCATTAGGAAAAAGGACTAATTAATGTTGAATTAACATACCTTAATAATAACAAATTTCACTTTTTTGAGTCTATGCTTGCCTTTCAAACGACTCAGCATGAATGTAATTGTCCTTCACAACAGTAATTTGATCAATTATATATAAAGGTAGTACAAAACATAAATATAGACATAAATGTGCAAAGAGAAGAAATTATTTATTCATTAAAGATCTTTTAATTTATGGGCGTGCGTATATGCTTTTCTACAATGGATCCAACCAGTAGACTGAAGATATTCCTAGAAGGATTAAACTCAAACACTAGTATTCCTTACAATTGAATAATGAATTCCAAAATTTTAATTAAGTAAATACTCAACTTTATGAATTAGTAATCATATATAATTCTCAAATGACAAAATAATTTGAGAGTAAGATGTAGACAGAAACTTACCAAACATTATAATGTATAACGAGTATTAGGTCATCATTGGTTAATGACAATTTATTTGTTATCAATATTTGAGTACTATTAGTTTTTACTGTTTGTTTTTTTTTTATAGAGTTTTTACTGTTTGTTGAGGGTTAAGAAACATATACTTACTTTTCTCCTTTTTATTCGCTAATAATTTAATTATTTTTCTGAAATAAACAACAGTTCATATTGTAAGTCATAAAGTTATACTAATAGAAAAGCAAACAAAATAACCTTAATTTTTGAGTTGTCTCAGATTATGATACAACCCCAAATGATGATGTGGCAGATGATGATGTGGTAGATGACGTGGCAGGAAGTGGCTGACGTACAGATTGGGCTAGCTTGGGAAACCATGCGGAAGTAGGAGTCATAGAAGAGTAAGTTGTTTAGTAATGCTTTATTTAGTAGTTTCTTTTATTGGAATAGGAGTCCATCTATCAAGGATTTAGTTACCTTGAAAAGAATGATGTAGATTAGGTAGTTTCCAACATTTGAATTCAAGTTGCTATTATTGTGGAATGCCATAATAACTTAATGTAAGTTTCTGGTTTTGAAGAAATGAGAAGAATTTCTAATTAATCTTGTGTTTTGCACAAGGAGGCATGTCCATCCTCTAGACTTGGGCTCATCTCTACCTTCTAACTCACTTAGGATCGTATCAATTGGTATCAGATCATCGATCCTCCTATGCCCAAGCACAAGATGGAAGATCGAGTTTCGTTTTTGGAGCGAAATTTTTAGGTCTTTGCCTCAGCTATGCAAGGAATTCAGGAATCAATGGAGGCTATATGTCTTCAACAAGAGACCACCTATGAATCAGTTGAGGCCCTATTGTCTAAGCACGAGACCAATCATCACTCGACCGATACAAGGGGAAGCCACAACCGTCCCAACCGTAGAGACAATAGCGATACAGATTTTGCCAATGGAGGTCGTGCCATGCAAAGGAGATATGCTCGGATTGATTTTCCAAAATTTGCAGGAACTGACCCTACAGAGTGGGTTAATCGGGCGGAACAAATTTTTTGATTCCAGAATACCCGGGAAGAAGATTAAACACTCTTGGCATCATTCCATATGGAAGGAGAAGCCAATCAATGGTTCTAATGGTACGAGAAGGTGAACTGTAGGATGACTTGGCAAACATTTGTACAAGCCTTGTTGGTACAATTCGGTCCATCTGATTTTGAAGATTTTGATGAGGCTCTTTCCAAACTATGCCAAACGGGTACCATGCGTGATTACCAAAAGGAATTTGAGAAATTGGCGAATCATGTGGTGGATTGGCCTGAAAAGGCGTTAATTGGATGTTTTATTGCGGGACTAAAAGATGAAATCCATTATGATATCAAGCTCTTCTACCTGACCAAGATGATAGCCACCATCGAGCTAGCTCAGATGCAAGAGGATCGACTTCTAAGGATGCGTCATCCATCTCGCCCATTTTCAAACAACGAGGTTACTACGGCTTTCAATCCAAGACCGAAGTCGTCGGTCATACCCATGTGGTGGACATGGTTGATCGTGAACTTCAAGATAAGGATGCAATACTTCGTGATCTCAAGGAAAATATTGTGAAGGCGAGGAACCAAATGAATCTCCAACAAGATTATCATCGAACAGAACGTTCCTTTGAGGTTGGTGACATGGTTTTTCTAAAATTGCAACCGTATCGCCAATCTTCACTTTTTAAAAGGTCCAATCAAAGGTTGGCAGCCCGTTTCTTCGGCCCTTTTAAAGTTCTTATGCGCATTGGACTCGTTGCCTACCATTTGGACTTATCGCCGAATACACGACTACACCCTAATTTTCATGTCTCACTCCTCAAGAAGTTTGTTGGGCCAAATGTAGTGATTAATCCCACAATTCCGGCCGTATCAGATTCTGGGGTTCTGCACCCCATTCCAAAGACCATTCTTGATTATCGTTGGACTCGGCACAAACGCAAAATGCTCGAAGAGGTATTGGTCCAGTGGGATTGCCTTCCTCTAGAGGATGCATCCTGGGTTGATCGTCATCAACTCAAAGTGCAATTTCCTACTTTCCACCTTACGGACAAGGTAGTTTCTCAAGAGGTGGGGAATGATACAACCCCAAATGATGATGTGGCAGATGACGTGGCAGGAAGTGGCTGACATACAAATTGGGCTGGCTTGGGAAACCATGCAGAAGTAGGTGTCGTAGAAGAATAGGTTGTTTAGTAATGCTTTATTTAGTAGTTTCTTTTATTGGAATAGGAGTCCATCTATCAAGGATTTAGTTACCTTGAAAAGAATGATGTAGATTAGGTAGTTTCCAACGTTTGAATTCAAGTTGCTATTATTGTGGAATGCCACAATTACTTAATGTAAGTTTCTGGTTTTGAAGAAAGGAGAAGAATTTCCAATTAATCTTGTGTTTTGCACAAGGAGGCATGTCCATCCTCTAAACTTGGGCTGATCTCTACCCTTTAACTCACTTAGGACCGTATCAGATTATGGATGACAAAATAAAATTTGCCTTGATATCCTTTTCTGTATACAAGTCTGTGACATCTTGTCGTATGATATATGATGAAGTAACTCCTTCACCGAAGATTGCAGCATCAAATGCTATTAATGAAAGTTCAGCACTGTTTATTTTCTCATCTGAAAAATCAATTCGGTGAACCTCAAATCAAGGGTTTGTGTTGAGAATCTACAAGTACGAGGGGATGGTTAAGGCTTCCTATAAGTCTATCTACCCTTTTTGATGTTTTAACAATTAAGTTATTAAGTTAAGGGATGATGTACTTTAAGTGCGGAATAAGGAAAACCAAGCAAACCACAACACAAGGATTTTTACGTGGAAAACCTTCTGAGAAAAACCATAGGACCTAATCCAGCCATGAGAATCCACTAAGACAAAGTAAACAAGAACTTAGAAGACTTGAACTTGACTCCTTTGGACTCGACACTACGATCCTTCAATTCTTAGTCCTCCACGTCTCAAAAATTCATCACATACTCTCAAGTCCCATGATTAACCACAGCCACTTGTACTTCTCTTTGTGTCTTGAAAACAATCCACGACCTTCCGATCGATCTCCGTTAATGACGGCTTCGGATTCCTCCGACCAAATCACTCTACCACGATCCTTCTCGGATCAATTTCCTTCGCAAAGGCTCTGGAATACTCCAGCCAAGATGTTCTATCCAGAACAGGTTGATGGTTTGATAAGAATCATCACCTAGATGGACTCCTTCAATGCACAAGTCCAAACAAGCTAATATGGAGTTTTGGGCTTGCCAATTCTAGGTTTAATACACTAACAAAAGGGGTAGAGAAAAATATATTCCATAGATTTTATGACCTCTGGAGAACCTTAAAAATACTCTCCACACACTCCCTAAGTTGTACTCCACAAAGTGGAAGGGTTCACAATATATAGAGACTCAAAAACAGTGTTTAGAAATTGCTAAAATCGGTTAAAAACCAAAGAGGCAAGCAAATGAGCGTTTTAGCAAAACTCCCATATCAGGGTCAACCCCCAAGGATAGTTGGGTCGACCAAAATATACACTTGGGTCGACAAAAGGATCCTCCAGGGTCGACCCCCACATTTTGAAGTTGCTGTCCAAAAACACCATACAGATTTTTGGCACTTTAAGGTCGACCCTAAACGCCCAGGGTTGACCCTGAGGTTAAAAAAGATTTTAAAACTTCGTTTTCTGCTCTCAGTACCCGCACAAAAGTTGTATCCCTTTTCGACACGGTCGATTTGACATATTATAGAGCAAAATCTGAACCACGGTTTGGGAGATATGCCTAAACAAGCAATCTTGATTTTTTGAAAAAATTTCAAATTTTATAACAAGTTTTGCACTGTTTATCTCATCACCTAGGGTCCGTATGATTAGACTAGGACACTTACCACCTAAGGCATTATGTTAGGATTATTCTAGGTCAAATCTCACCTATGGTGACATGATATCTAGGTCACTTACCATCTTATGAAGGAAATGATCAACTGAGTGGATCAACCGGTCTTCTTTGGTCTTCAACTTCGCTTTGGCGTGGATGCTTGAAGGTAATGACACAAGACACACACCTAGACACCTAGACTCACTTGTTTTGATACCGGAATATGTCAACACATAAAACATGAACTTTACAATCTCCCCCTTTGGCAATTCCGTGGCAAAATTAAACTGAAGTACATGACTTGACACAAACTCACCCAAACACATCAAAACGGTGAATTAGGACATTACATGACTCCAACACTCTTACATGACATCAATTGAAAAATCATCTTAAATTAAGACACTTAAGCTCTTGTCAAGTAAATTAAGTCTGCTGCAATCCTGCACCTGCACATGCTCATATACAAAACACACAGTGAAGCATGTGTGGAATATGAAAATAAATAAGCACAGGTAATGCAAGGAATGTACTGAACTTGGAAAATAATACCCAACATTCTCCCCCTTTTTGGCATAATTGCCAAAGGAATTCATGAAGTCAATGTCACAAAAAAAAAATATACCAATTTAACAAATGTGAAATATTAAGGCAACCGCACAGTACAACCAATCCAATGCAGACAATGAGGGGACTAAAAAGCGGGGAACAAGATAGAAATATAAAGCACAAACCCCCCCCTTCAACTACTCAAGCATAAACCCCCCCTCAACAACTCACCCTGATCTTCTCCCCATAAGACCAAGGATACCACCAAACATATGGCAACAATGCTAGAAAGGCTCATGCTAAAAGAAAGAAACACACACAAAAAATATCATGTACCACACAAACATGCATCAAAAGCATTCCAAGCAGTAGTAATTTAAGATTATAAACCCAATGAAGAACATGATTAGTTAGTCTGACTGAAGATACACATCTAACTAAATCTCACGGAGTGCTAAATTATAGCTAATTCACTTAGACACATTTAGTGAATAGTTCAAAAGTGAAGCATTGTGTGTAGTGGTGGTCTGACAAGATAGTAGATCAAGGTTTCTTTCATTTCCAAGGATATGACATTAACCACTAAGGGGACTCCCGAAGATATACATCATAGAAGTCAAACCTAGTTGGATCCAGATATATTGATTTTTTACATTTTGGTGCTCTTTTTCCACTTTATTTGACTCAATATTTTTCTTTTATTTTTGGTCAAATACCTCCAAACATTATAAGATTTCTTTTGATGATCTTTATCTGATCATATCTTTTCATGCAATGATGACTTCATACTATCCGGGTAGGTAGTCCTGGCTATTGCCAGTAAGGGCTTTCACTCTAGTGACCTAGATAGATACCTACTGTCCCCCTAGGTAGCCATTTCATACTGTTTGCTTCCAATAGACTTTTATACTATCCAAGTAGGTAGCCCTTTTCATTGCAACAATTTTGGCTCATGGAGGATACACAAAATGGGGATGACTAACAAAATGGTCATTCTAGATTGGTCATCCAATGTTACACTATTGGGATAAGTCATACACCTACAGATTGGAAAATAGCCCTCTCAATAGAATCAGTCAGAGTGCATATGAAATTTGTGAAGCATACACACATGAATAAGTCTCTAACTGCTCAAGATAAAATCGGTCTAATTTTTAGCCTAACCAAGAGACTATGAAGGTGATATATCAGCAATCAGCAACAAACTCATGTTCAACCCTGGACAAGTATAGAAATAAAGATCACACAGGGAATGCAGATCAGGCAAGTCAAACAAGGGCAACATGAAAAAAATCTTTTTGGATTTTATGGTTTTTCAATGTTTTTGGATTTTTCAAAATAAAAAAACAGAAAAACATACAAAAGCAAATAAACACTAGTAAAAAGAAAAAAAATACTAGTATACACAAATAGCATAGCACTAAGACAAGATAAAAAACTAACAGCACACCGTAGGCTATGATAGGCACAGGCTAAGTGAAGCCCTTCAGGTCTTCCTTTCTCACCCAAATGGTTTTTGAAGTTTGATTGACCATTTGTTCACTAACCGTTTCAGTTGAGGTAGGTATGACTTTTTCGAGGATTGAGTCCTAGAATTATGGTGGGCATTATGGTTCTCCCTGTTACCTCCTCTATATCTAGCATGAGGAGTGTCATGACCATGCCACTGTCCAGAGTTATGAGCAATCTTCATCACATCTTCACACAAACTCCTAGACTTTTCCACTAGGACTTCAACTCTCCTTTGAAGATTCCCATGAAAATTATTGTGGTTCTCAAAACCATGATTGGGCATTCTTCGAAGTTTAGGACATCGAGGCTTAATATGACCATTCACTCCATAATTATGACATGTAGGAATGAATTTCTGAGATGAAGGGTCATTTCCTTTAGCAGAAGGGTGCCTTTTAGCAACAGGCTCAATGTTCGAGGTAGATAGAGTTCCCTTCTTATTTCCACCACTCTGATTTTGCTCAAGATTAGTTAACTTGATTTCAAGACTTGTCTTTTCATCAAGACAAACATGTAAATTAGATTCAAGTAGCTGAGTCTTGGCAAGGAGAGAAGCATTCTCTTCCTCAAGTTGTGACACAAGAGCTCTCAACCCTGAAGCCACTTAGTCTAAGACATCTTTTTCCATTTCAATAGATTTGATCTTTTTGGACATGGAAAACTGAACATTTTTCAACTTTAGGTATTCCTGAAATAGTTCATCATAAGCTGCCTCAAGGTCTCCCTCAGAATCTAAGACATTCTGACTCACATCATCCTCCTCACCATCATTAGAGTGTTGGCTACTCACAACATTTAAAGAAGATTCCTCAATCCCAGATAAATGAAGGCCACATAACCCCTACTCTCTTCACAAGAAGAACTATCTGATTCCTCATATTCAAATTCACTGTCATCCCTTGCCTTGCCCTTAAATCTTTTCTTATTAGAGCATTCAGCGGCAATATAGCCGTAGCCTTGGCATTCATAGCATTCAACACCTTGGGATTTCTTGTCCACACTTTTAAAATGTTTCTTGTTTTCAAAGGGCTTGGACTTGGGCTTTTCATGAGATTTTTGTCCTTTCGGATTAAATCTCTTATTAAGTTTCAAATTTTTTTTGAATTTCTTCGCAAATAAAGCCAACTCTTCTTCTTCATCCTTAGAGTCACTATCTGAATCATCTATGGATTCCTTGATGGATTTCAAGGCAATAGATTTTGGTTTCTTAGATGGGTTCAGATGTAACTCATAGGTTTGGAGAGAACCAACCAACTCTTCAAGTTTGAGAGCATCAATATTTTTACTCTCCTCGATGGCGGTAACCTTCGATCGAAATCTCTTAGGTAGAGATCTCAAAATTTTCCTAACAATTTTGGACTCTGGAATTCTTTCCCCTAGATTGAAACTAGAATTGACAATGTCACTCAAATTAACATAAAAACTATCAAAAGTTTCATTATCATTCATCATCAACTTTTCAAACTTAGAAGTTAGCAGTTGAAGTTTGGAGATCTTGACAGTTGTAGTCTCTTTATGGGTGATTTGAAGAATGTCTCATGCCTCCTTAATTCGAAGTGACACATTTAGAAATACGTCGAAATTCTTCAAGTGTGACAGCAGCGAAGATTGCATTTAGACCCTTACTATTCCATCTACAACTCTCAAGCTCTACATTGGTCCATTCAGAAGAAGGTTTATGGATGATCTGATTATCTATGGTCATTGTTGGATGGGTCCAACCTTGTTCAATGGAGAACCATACTCTCTCATCTAATGATTTTAGAAATGCTCTCATTCGAGCTTTCTAATAGGCATAGTTATTTCCATCAAATAATGGGGGATAAGAGATGGATCCTCCCTCTCTTTGGAGATTCATATTCACTGAAAATATGAGACAAAATCACACTAAAAAGTTAGTGAACCCGCTCTGATACTAATTGAAAAATCAATTCGGTGAACCTCAAATCAAGGGTTTGTGTTGAGAATCTACAAGTTCGAGGGGATGGTTAAGGCTTCCTATAAGTCTATCTACCATTTTTGATGTTTTAACAATTAAGTTATTAAGTTAAGGGATGATGTACTTTAAGTGCGGAATAAGGAAAACTAGCAAACTACAACATAAGGATTTTTATATGGAAACCAATCCTGGAAAAACCACGGGACCTAATCCAGCCATGAGAATCCACTAAGACAAAGTAAACAAGAACTTACAAGACTTGAACTTGACTCATTCGGACTCGAAACTACAATCCTTCAATTCTAAGTCCTCCACGCCTCAAAAAGTCACCACGTACTCTCAAGTCCCGTGATCAACTGCAGCTGCTTGTACTTCTCTTTGTATCTCGAAAACAATCCACGACCTTTCGATCGATCTCCGTTAATGACGGCTTCAGATTTCACCGACCAAATCACTCTACCACGATCCTTCTCAGATCGATTTCCTTCGCAAAGGCTCTGGAACACTCCGGCCAAGGTGTTCTATCCAGAACGGGTTGATGGTTTGATAAGAATCATCACCTAGATAGACTCCTTCAATGCACAAGTCCAAACAAGCTAATATGGAGTTTTGGGCTTACCAACTCTAGGTTTAATGCACTAACAAAAGGGGTAGAGAAAAATATATTCCATAGGTTTTATGACCTCTGGAGAACCTTAAAAATACTCTCCACACACTCCCTAAGTTGTACTCCACGAAGTGGAAGGGTTCACAATATATAGAGACCCAAAAACAGTGTTTAGAAGTTGCTAAAATCGGTAAAAAGCCAAAGAGGCAAGCAAAGGGACGTTTTAGCAAAACTCCCATATCAGGGTCGACCCCCAAGGATAGTTGGATCGACCAAATGTACACTTGGGTCGACCAAAGGATCCTCCAGGGTCGACCCCCACATTTTGAAGTTGCTGTTCAAAAACGCCATACAGATTTTTGGCACTTCAGGGTCTACCCACTACAAAATTTAAGATTTTTAACGGCGTTTTTAAATCGCCGTGAAAAACCCCAAAAACGCCGTTATAGTCAATAACGGCGTTTTAATCCAAACGCCGTTATTGCTTGCGTCGGGGAAGGTAAAGACGGTATTTATCTTGACAGCGTTTTTAAAATGCCGTCATAGACTCACCTTTAACGGCGTTTTAAGAAATGCCGTTATAGACTCACCTTTGATGGCGTTTCTAGAAACGCCGTCATAGACCAAACATCCAGGGTCGACCTTGAGGCTAAAAACGATTTTAAAACTTCGTTTTTAGCTCTCATTTCCTTTATAAAATTTGTAGCTCTTTTTGATGTGATCGATTTGACATATTATAGAGCAAAATTTGAGCTACGGCTTGGGAGATATGCCCAAAACAAGCGACCTTGGTTTTTTAAA
Source organism: Tetracentron sinense (assembly GCA_015143295.1). NCBI lineage: Eukaryota > Viridiplantae > Streptophyta > Magnoliopsida > Trochodendrales > Trochodendraceae > Tetracentron > Tetracentron sinense. Next base: position 8,436,519 of record CM026569.1, read on the forward strand.
AATTTCAGATTTTAAAACAAGTTTTGCACTGTTTATCTCATCACCTAGGGTCTATATGATTAAACTAGGACACTTACCACCTAAGACATCATGTTAGGATTATTCTAGGTCAAATCCCACCTATGGTCACATGGTATCTAGGTCACTTACCATCCTATGAAGGAAATGATCAACTGAGTGGATCAACCGGTCTTCTTTGGTCTTCAACTTCGCTTTGGGGTGGATGCTTGAAGGTAATGAAACAAGACACACACCTAGATACCTAAACTCACTTCTTTTGATACCGGAATATGCAAACACATAAAATATGGACTTTTCATCATCAAACGATGCCGGTCACGGGGTACATTAAGCGACAAAAAGTCTTCATCCTTATTGATAGTGGTAGCACCCACAACTTCATTAGTGAGAGATTTTTACGGCGTTTACGATTGCCTATCCATCGATCTCCTGCTTTTGATGTATTGGTTGCTAATGGAAGTAAACTTGAGTGTGTGGGGCAATGTAAGGGATTGGATTTGGATATTCAAAGCTACAAATTTCAGACCAATTTCTATATCCTGCTCCTTAAGGGATCGGACATGGTACTTGGCATACAATGGCTCCAACGCCTTGGTCCAGTTGTTTGGGACTTCGCCAAACTCACTATGGATTTTGTCATTGGAACTCAGAAATATCACTTGGAAGGAGATGCAACGACAACCCCAAAAATGGCTAATGTGCAAACCATGAAAAAATTGTCAAAGCATCCAATTGGCGACATGCTTATGCAACTTTTTGTCCAAGACGAAGGTATGACACCGACTACTCCTCTTGATATTAGCAATATTATTGATGAATTCTCTTCCATATTCGAGGAACCCAACGGGTTACGTCCGCATCGATCGCAGGATCATCGTATTGAGGTTCTTCCAGGGGCTACTCTGACCAATGTACGACCAAATCGTTAGCCACACATTCAAAGAAATGAAATTGAAAGAATGGTGAAAGAGATGCTCAAGTCTGGAATTATACAGCCAAATATTAGTCCATATTCTTCTCCGGTTTTACTTGTGAAGAAAAAAGATGGTTCTTGGAGGTTTTGTGTAGATTATCGGGCTCTCAACACGATCACGGTTAAAGATAAGTTTCCAATTACAGTTATCGATGAGTAGTTAGATGAACTCCATGGAGCACAGTATTTCTCCAAACTCGATTTACGTTCAGGATACCACCAAATTCGAGTCCGGCTTGAGAATGTTCCCAAAATGGCGTTTCGCACTCATGATGGCCATTATGACTTTCTCGTAATGCCCTTCGGATTGACAAATGCTCCATCTACCTTTCAGAGCTTTATGAATGACGTGTTCCATACCTTTCTCCGTCGATTTGTATTGGTATTCTTCGATGATATGCTGATCTATAGCCCGTCTTGGGCAGCACATTTATCGCATCTTTGGATGGTCTTCGATATGCTCCATGATCATCAACTATTTGTGAAGCAGTCTAAATGTATATTTGGCCAACATGAGGTCGAATATTTGGGTCCCATTATTTCGCACAACGGAGTTGCCGTTGATCCAAGCAAGATTTCAAGTATGGTGAATTGGCCCAAACCAACCACTATCAAGAAGCTTCGTGGTTTTCTAGGATTGACCGGATATTATTGTCGCTTTGTTCGCAACTATGGTAAAATTGCTGCACCACTCACGACAATGTTAGGCAAGGATCAATTCAGTTGGTCGGAGGAGGCTGAGAATGCCTTTGTTCGTCTCAAGGAGGCCATGACGTCCACACCGGTGTTAGCACTTCCAAATTTTTCCATACCATTTGTACTAGAGTGTGATGCCTCGGGATGGGGAATTGGAGCCGTGCTTATGCAAGAGGGACGACCAATTGCTTTTTTTAGCAAGGCATTAGCCGGTAAGACATTGGCTCTATCGACTTATGAGAAAGAAATGATTGCTATCATTCAAGCGGTGACCAAGTGGCGACCTTATTTAATTGGGCGAAAATTCAAAATTTTAACCGATCATAAGAGCCTCAAATTTTTCTTAGAACATCGAGTCACATCCCTAGAGCAACAAAAATGGGTATCCAAATTATTAGGATATAATTACGAAATTGTCTATCGAGCGGGACATGAGAACGTCGTGGCGGATGCTCTTTCTCGGTAGGGTTATGAACCCCTCTCCTAGCTGTCTCCACCCCACGACTTGACATATGGGATGATATACAACTTGAAGCAGCTACAGATACAAAAATCTGCCGGTGGATTGACAAATTGCAAAAGGACCCCACGGCCTTACCAGGATACCTCCAAAATCAGCACCTTTATTACAAAGGTCGGCTAGTGCTACCCTCTCAATCACGTCTCAAGGAGATATTACTAAGGGAATTGCACTCATCGCCCATGTCAGGCCATCCAGGTTTTTTACGGACTTATAAATGGCTATTTCAGAATTTTTATTGGAAGGGAATTAAATCCGATGTTAAAACCTACGTCGCTCAATGTGATATTTGCCAACGTAATAAATATGAAACAGTTGCACCCACAGGCCTTCTTCAACCACTTCCGATTCCAGATAAAATTTGGGATGATATATCCATGGATTTCATTGATGGTTTACTCATCTCCAATGGCAAAACCACCATAATGGTGGTGGTTGATCGTCTCTCAAAATATGCACATTTTTGTGGGTTGGCTCACCCTTACACGACAGGATCAGTGGCAGAGTTATTTGTGAAAGACATCGCGAAGCTTCACGGAATGTCATGCTCCATTGTTTGTGATCGGGATCCGGCATTTATTAGCCAATTTTGGCGAGCTTTCCTTTCTTTACAAATCACCCAATTAAAAACAAGTACCGCCTAACACCCGCAAACAGATGGACAAACGGAAGTTGTGAACCGTTGCCTTGAGACCTACTTACGTTGTTTTGTGGGTAACAGGCCCAAGCAATGGGTCAAATGGCTCCCATGGGCTGAATGGTGTTACAATACTTCGTTCCACTCCGCAATTGGAATGACGCCATTTGAAGCGGTCTATGGACATCCTCCCCCAATCCTCGCAGCTTATGTACCCAGCTCCACGGCGGTGGACATGGTTGATCGTGAACTTCAAGATAGGGATGCAATACTTCGTGATCTCAAGGAAAATATTGTGAAGGCGAGGAACCGAATGAAACTCCAACAAGATCATCATCGAACGGAACGTTCCTTTGAGGTTTGTGACATGGTTTTTCTAAAATTGCAACCGTATCGCCAATCTTCACTTTTTAAAAAGTCCAATCAAAAGTTGGCAGCCCGTTTCTTCGGCCCTTTGAAAGTTCTTAAGCACATTGGACTCGTTACCTACCATTTGGACTTACCGCCGAATACACGACTGCACCCTGTTTTTCATGTCTCACTCCTCAAGAAGTTTGTTGGGCCAAATGTAGTGATTAATCCCACAATTCCGGCCGTATCAGATTCCGGGGTTCTGCACCCCATTCCAAAGACCATTCTTGATTATCGTTGGACTCGGCACAAACGCAAAATGCTCGAAGAGGTATTGGTCCAGTGGGATTGCCTTCCTCTAGAGGATGCATCCTGGGTTGATCATCATCAACTTGAAGTGCAATTTCCTACTTTCCACCTTACGGACAAGGTAGTTTCTCAAAAGGTGGGGAATGGTACAACCCCAAATGATGATGTGGTAGATGACGTCGGGAAGTGGTTGACGTACAGATTGGGCTGGCTTGGGAAACCATGTAGAAGTAGGAGTTGTAGAAGAATAGGTTGTTTAGTAATGCTTTATTTAGTAGTTTCTTTTATTGGAATAGGAGTCCATCTATCAAGGATATAGTTACCTTGAAAAGAATGATGTAGATTAGGTAGTTTCCAACGTTTGAATTCAAGTTGCTATTATTGTGGGATGCCACAATTACTTAATGTAAGTTTCTGGTTTTGAAGAAAGTAGAAGAATTTCCAATTAATCTTGTGTTTTGCACAAGGAGGCATGTCCATCCTCTAAACTTGGGCTGATCTCTACCCTTTAACTCACTTAGGACCGTATCAGATTATGGATGACAAAATAAAATTTGCCTTGATATCCTTTTCTGTACACAAGTCCGTGACATCTTGTCGTATGATATATGATGAAGTAACTCCTTCACCGAAGATTGCAGCATCAAATGCTATTAATGAAAGTTCAACACTGCTTATTTTCTCGTCAAACCAATGATTAAATTCCTTAAAGAATTCTTCAATTGGTTGTGTAGTTCCACCTAGGATAAATGAAATGTATTAACTCAATATAGATAATATTATCAAAGAATTCTATACAACAAATAACTCATAATTATAACATATTAAAATAACATATCTAGTGAACTAAACAATGTATTTACGTACCATGTGCCATGAGCTACCAAAAAATGATTCTGCTCTTAGTACTATTGACTCAAGTGTAGTCACCTTAGCCATTAAATTGTGCTAACATTTCCTTCGTATGTCCTAATTTACAGAGAATATCTTCTATTTGATTATCCCTTTATTCCAATTTCAGCACTTCTGATTTGAGTTATTTAATTTAATGGCATAAGAAGCATTTAACTAATGATATTTGTATAATTGTTACATAATCTTAAAATTTAAGAATATCAACCGTCACAATTTTTCTTTCCAAAGTAAAAGGGTCACTGATATTTGGCTATGTGTCAATATGTTATGTTCCTTACATGATTGAGTAATGAATAAATACATAACGGTGAGCTTAAAACAATTTTTATTTAAATTGAAGCCTACAAATTTCTAGGAGGCGAGGAAAATTTTGAAAGTATAGAAAAATACTTCATATCAAAAGCATAAAGTTTCTATGGGACAAATAAATTTTTTATTTTTAAATAAGAATGAGCATTAATTTGTTTAATTATTTGAGTGAAAAATACTAACATAAGAGAGAAAACAACCTTCATACTTGAAGAATGGAGGGAGTTAATGCCGAAGGTTGAACGGAGCTAATGCCGAAGGCTCAACAGGACCTTTGACGGAGAGAATAATAAAATAGTAGGTAAAGATAGACTACGAGAGAGTCAGAAATTATGTTTAAAATTTGTGCACGAATAGAAATAAAGTGAAAATTTGAGATTTTATGATGATAATATATCATCAGGATTTCAAAAGAGAACCATGATCATATTAACATTTATATCTTTAAAAATACGAATAGTCACAAAAAATGAAAAGTCGGAAAATGAAGAGTTCATAAGACCACATTAATTATTCGTCAATGTAATAACTATGATCATTTTATAGCACACGAAAATTCATTATACATCACTGATATAATATGAAACCGTGATAAATGAACGAATTAATGATCACGGTTTAAAAGAATCATGGTCGTAACTCTAAAAAATTCTTTTATCGAACCAATCTAGAAGATAACATCATCCAAAAAGATTTAATTACCAGCGACCAATCAATCAAAGCGATCAATCAAGCAAGGTTACACATTAATTAGATAACGTCGTTCACGGTTTCCAAATAACTATGATTGTTTATTGAATACAAGATTATGGTGCTTTAAATAACCGTGATTGTTTTTCCTCAACCAATAATTATTAAAATAAAAATTTAACAATTGTGAAAGTTCTTGTGCTTTTCTAAATCTTTAAGAACTTCTACTACTTCATTCTAATAGATCTTTAAATGTTTGACATTCCTCTGCTATGAAATGAATTATTATTTTCGTTTGGTTGCATAACAACAACAAAGGAAGAAAAGAATTATAATATACATGAATGACTTTTAATATCTCTCAATTGAATATAATAGACACAAAATTTTGTAAAAATTTGAAATTCTCCCTACAAAAATTTCTCGTACAACATTAAATGACAATAATTATTAAAAGGGAAATAGTTAACGTTCCTGGGATATCTATTTGCAAACCTAAGACTGGACCTCATTGGTCCATGTCCCCCCTCTTAAATACTCACCAATGGATATCCCAAGTATGTCTATCACTGCTCTTATTAAAAAACAGTTCATCATTGTGTCTTTGGTGATGGAGTAAGTTACTATAGGAAGAAAATTTCTCATGAGTAGTGATAGGCGGACCCATGGATCCCATTTGCTAACCTAAGGCATCCACCTATTGGTGAATGCCCCCCCTCTTAAATGCTCACCATATATACAGAGCACTAGAAATGGAAGAAATGCGAAAATCACCCCAAAATGTCAACATGAATTAAAGAAAGGTTTAAATATGTTGTTCCCATTAGAAAAAGGTAACCGAGTATTGTTTAGCAAGAGGGCAAATATTACAAAAAGAATGAGGACAATTAAAATAGAGATTAATTTTCATGGGGAGCTCTGCATCATGGTGCGGAGCTCCCTTTTTACACTACATGGGGCAAAAGTGTAATTATCAATAGTTACACTTTTGCTCCATGTAGTGTAAAAAGGGAGCTCCGCATGATGCAGAGCTCCGCTTGATATTTAAACTGTTAAAAATACCATGGACTTTTTGATAAATGTAAATACAGCTTAGGTGTGGATGCATGGATGCCCCAATTGCCAACGCCAAAGATGAAAAGAAGTAATACGTTGTTGAGCCACCAAGGCAGTGGAATGAGAAATAGGGTGATAATAGTAAAGCCCTCCATGTTCTTTCCCCCCTTTTTTCACAATGATCACAATGAGGTCTATTTCTTCCTTTGTATTCTACATTACTGGACTGATCCTAGAACTACTTGATTCCTTTTTTGTTACAGCAGGTTGCATGGGAGTTACAGTATGAAGCTCTCTCTCTATTTTTTTTTAGGAACATGTGAATATGTTTTGATGATCGAAAGCAAAGATTCTATAGCAAGAATTTGGCTTCATAGACTTGCATATGACTCATTCAGCCCCATTAGAAATTGTTAAACATGCATGTTCCTGATGTTTGTATTCAGAGTGCTTTTAAAGCTCCACAGGTACGGTTAGGAATGGTGTTATAAGAAGCAAGCTCGTCCCAAAGAGACAATAGCTTCGTAAAATATGTTGTAACAGAAGACTGTTCTTAAAGATGGGTGCAGATGGAGCGCTTCATCTGGAAAGGAAAATAATCATCTCTTCGGTCGGTGACACGAGGAGAGGAGGGGGGGGGGTCTCAGCTCCCATTTTCTTGCCATGTGTCCCCCTTCTAACCAATTTAACTGTGGTTAAGATTCATCCACCCTTAGGGTCCACTCATCTACCCTTGGTTTTTAGTAAAATAAAATAAATTAATTAAAAGGTTAAAAAAAAAACTAACCAGAGTTAGTGGGAGTTGAAGGATCGGCTATGTGTGAGAGCAAGGAGGATCAGTCCCCTCCTCGGCCGACGAGGGGAGCTATTGCTCATCTGAAAAACCTTGCAACATTTGCTTGTGAGAATCGACTCGCGAGATCATCCCAAATTTACTTCATGTACAATGTCCAGAGAGAGAGAATTGAGTAACCAGGCCAACACCATATCATTGCATCAGTCCCATTGCTGTCTACTAGATCCTGAATTTGTGGGTTTGGTGATTGTGCCCAAAATATTTACTCAGTTTGTTCTTGGAAGAAAGGGCCATCCTCCTGGCATGGTGCTAAAAATGGTAATTATCACCGGTTAGGGGTTGAGAGACAAGCACAACGCTAGGGCTGTCCGAGGGATGCAAATAAAATGTTTTGAGTTAATTTTTTTTTTGTTGGTTAAAACAATAAACACACTTTTCTTTTTGTAACCAGGTGTCCCACCCTTCGGTCAGGACTAAGTCCTCGAGGGTGTGACTAGAGCCTGCAACCCGCCTCACCTGAAGAGTTTGGAAAATCCGGGTGGGACTAGCCCCAAAGGAGAGGGGGAGTGAGAAATGGAACCCAGGACCTCCCACTTGGCAAAAGGCCAAGGAACCACCTGTGCAACCCTTTGGGGTTTAACACAATAAACACACACTATACCAACACACCCAAACATACATGCCCAGGCCACAAGGCCATTCCATCCACATACCCTCAATTGATGAGTTTGGTTCAGTGGCCATTACGTTCCAAATGAGGAGAATGATTAAAAAATACAAGGAAACCGACCAGGTCTTCGAAGCTTCTAGAGGAGGAACCAATAGGATCATAACAATTGCTTTGATAACCATCATTCTTTACTAGTTCAAAATGATGATTAAATTTTACTTAAATCTAAAACTACACTCATAGTACCCATATGGATACTCAAAATTGCCCTTTGCTCATTAAGGTACTAAGGTTTAAACGTTGATTGAATTTTAGTTAATTCCAAAACTACCGATTACACACATGGGTTTAAAATGTTGAATGTTGAATGAACTTTACTTAATTCCAAAACTACCCTTTATCTTTACTAATATTGAGAGGATGTGTTTTCAAATCGTTGATTGAATTTTACTTTAATTCTACAACTACCCTTCATATAGGTTCGAACGTTGACTTAATTTTAATAAATTTAAAACTACACTTCACATGTATGGGTTCAAAACATTGATTGAATTTTACTTAATTCCAAAACTATCATTTACTCATATGTAAAGACAATGGTACTTTAAAAGGTTTATTGAATTTTAGCTTAATTCCAAAACTACATCTTTGCTAATATTTAAAGAAAATGATACTTAAAAAAGTATATTAAATTTTAGATTAATTCCAAAATTACCCTTGATTAGTCTAGGGGACTATTTCACCAATTAAAAAAAATATAAAATTAAAAAATTGATTAAAATTTAATTTAATTCTAAAACTATCATTTTTTAATATATAAAACAATGTTTTCATAATTGGACCAAATAGGTGACCAGTTCCCTTTTCGACCTATCCGGTTGGACCATGTCCATTTATTATTATTATTATTATTATAGTCTTGGTTTCTTGACCAGAATGTCCCTAAAAAAAATTTATTCTCAAAATGCCCTTAAGTTTGGTTTCTATACCCAAAATTCAAAATTTTCCTATACTCAGAATTGTCCCAAAGATTTTGTAGTTCCCAAAATGTCTCCAAGTCAAATTTCTATGCCCAAAATGCCTCTCACAAAAGTTTTAACCAAACATGCTCCTTAAGTTTGCCCATATTTCATTTTCTTCATTTCTAAAATGTCCCTCAAATTTATATATCCAAAATGCCCTCAAATTTTTCTATACCCAAAATACCTCTAAAGCTTTTTGATTCTCAAAATATCCTTACGTCATGTTTTTATACCCAACACATCCCTCACATTTTTTACCCAAAATGTTTCTTAAGTTTCTATACCCAAAATATTCTTTAATTTTTTTTCCTAAAATGCCCCTCACTAGGGTCCTTCCACTGAGTCTCTCCCCAACTCCCCTCTCTCTCCCGTGCATCGCACGTGCTTCAAATTTAAAGACAATGGTATTTTAATAGGTTGATTGAATTTTAACTTAATTCCCAAATTTCTCATTTGATAATATATAAAGAGAATGATACTTAAAAAAATATATTAAATTTTAATATCAAAATTGCCATTTATTAATTTTAACTTTTATTAATATAGGAGACTTTTTCACCAAAAAATATAAGAGACTTAAAAAAATTGATTGAAATTTAATTTAATTATAAAAATAGCCCTTTATTAATAAATAAAATAATGTTTTCATAACCGTACTAGCCGTCAAACTGGTTAGGTGACCAGCTCCTGATTTGATCGGTCCGATTGGATCATGTCCTTTTATTATTAAAAATATATATTTTTTATTTTCTTAGCCAAAATTATTGTTCTCAAAATGCCTTGAAGTCAGGTTTTTAAATCTCAAATGCCCTTAAGTGTTCGCTATAGTCAAAATGTTCCGAATATTTGTTAATTCCCCAAATGCACTTTAAGCCAAATATGTATACCCAAATGCTCCTCACAATTTTTATAACCCAAAATATTCTTCAAGTTTGCACATATTTCATTTTATTTATTCTAAATGTCCCTCAAGTTTATATACTTAAAATGCCCTCAATTTTTTGTATCCAAAATGCCCCTAAAGCTTTTCGGTTCTCACAATATCAATACGTCATGTTTCTATACCCAATGTGTCATTTACAATTTGTTACCCAAAATTTTCCTCAAGTTTCTAGACCAACATACCCTTCAATTTTTTTCCAAAATGCCCCTCAATAGCATCCCTATGCCCAGTCTCTCTCCCCCTCCTCTCTCACGTCCATTGCACGTGCAGCCCACTAGTGTTAATGAGAGAAGAAAAGAAAAAGAAAGCAAGACAAATCATGTGGTTTGGAATTGACTACATGAAGTAGCTTCTCTGTTTCCTTTACTCAGTCATCACTTTACAATGATCACCACACAACAATAATTAAATAACAAGGGACACGGGTTAAAACAGGAAAGATGAATCCTGTAGGATCCATAAATGTAGGAGAATGTTGTGGAGAATTTCCTAGATCTCCTCCTAGAATACCAACAATAAAGCAATCTCACTTTTTTTTGGGTGAAGTTTTTTAAACACACAGACCAAGTCTCAACCTAAGCCACAACCACACCCTCCTCTGTAATCTCACATCTTTGGAAAGATTTAAGTGGCACAACCACGAAAAGGACTACTAAAAGTAAAAACTAGGATACAATAAGTAGTATCTTCAACCAAAATTATTACAAAGAAAAAGATAAATTGCAGCAGAGCAGCAAAAAATTTCAAGACGACAGAGAAATGATAGAACATATAGTTTGTATTAGTGTGAGAATGATGAGAAAAACTGCAGCGATGAACGAAATGATTGCCCAGGGAGAATGGAAATAAGTGCGTCTCAAGGATGTCATCCACTTGTGCCGACGCCTCTTGCAATATACCTCAAGTTTTGCATAATCACTAGCAAAATAGGATCCATCAGCCAAAACAGTTTTTGAAAGGTTTTTAATGGAACGAGATACCTCTTTGTGGTCGCCTAAACAGTTCTCAATAATATCATGATGAATGAGTAAACCTGCATCCTTGGGAGTGTTGATGAGGTTGTCCAAGAAGACTGCATAGCTTGTGACATACGCATGGTTACGATAGTGAAACTGCTCCAAGGCAATTAGATTTCGAAAGAAAGGTTCTGTCCTATCTTCAATACATATTGGTTGAATCTCCAAAACTCCACCATCAAATTTCACATCCAACAAGCATTTGCTTCCACTTACACCCGCTTTAAACTTGACACCGGAATCATGGAGCTCTGTTACACTATATCTAACTTTAGACATTCGATCAACTTGGGGTGATGCTATAGGGAATAAGGGAATGCAACAACCTCGTAAGAGATCTAGGATATGCTTTACTTTAGATCTATCAATTGTGTCTGGAGTTGCATTCGTTTCCACAAGACCCTCAAAGACTTGAATGGTCATGTCAAAAAGGTCAGGATATGTATCATCTAGTTTGGAGTCTGGCGCTAGGTTAAATAGATGCTCAAGAACAAAGAAGGGAAGCTGATTCTCAAGTAATATCATATCATGTTCTATAACCCAAGACATCCACATGGTGTCAAATATAGGGTCACTACCTCGCCTCTCAGGTGAATAAAACTTGATGAGGAACACAATGACGAAGAAACCATCAAGCAACATCATTTCTACAAATTGGAAGCTATTAAGGTTAATGAATTCTGCATAACATTGGCGAGCCCTTCCTTCTATCCCCCTCAAAGATTCAAGACAAGATTCTAACTTTATCTCAGGGTACCAATCAAGATAAGTTTTCAAGTACATCCTTTTATGAACATTCATTTTACCCAAGCTTCCATTGTCGCGGTGAAAAGGGCCAATAGAGACTAATTTAGGAGTGTAAGCTGACTCACTTACTCTGCGGAGGACCTCGGGAACTCTGTAAATACAAGTTTCAGATGATAAGGGAAGCACTGGATTTAAATTTTCTCTAATAGAATCTGCCAATTTTTGAATGGAAACACTGTATCCCAGCTCATTCTTCTCCTCACTTATGGTGCCAATATCAGATGAAAAGGGAAGCAAGGGGTTCAAATTTTCTCTAATCGAATCTGCAAATATTTGAATGGAAACACTATGTCCCAACTCCTTCTGCACACTTATGGTGCCAATGTCTTCCATCATTTTCAAGTTCAATTTCGCTACCATTGTCAACAAACCAGGTAAGATCACTGAGAAAGAAAAAAAACACCATTATTAAACCAAGTTTGTAGTTTATTTATTATGATTTACATTAATAGGCATCTCTCTAGTCCCTTTGTTTCAATGTAAAACATAAAATTCTCAGAGAATGACATTTTTTTTTATGCTTGTTTACATGTAAAAATTTTCGAAAGTAAACCATAAATTTATCGAGTCTCCTCTTGTATCGGAAAAAAATATATATATTAGAGTATCCCTCTTTACATGTATTTCTAAAATAACAAAAGTAACATTTTCACTTGTATATATGCCAACGAAAAATAGTTGGTTATTATGAGAAGATAAATCTAACACTATCATAGATCTTCTAAACTAAGTTTGGTCTTGAAATCCTACTTTCCTCCTCATGCTGAAGTATTCAATAACCCCAATTGCTTTATAACGCTAAGCCAGGAACGTCTGAGAAATATAAAGCAACCCCAACAATCCGACCAACGATTGCATCCAGAAAAGATCAATCTAATCAAAATAAAAGCTGACCACTTGAGAAATTCGTTTAGGAAATGAGGGTTTTAAGCTTTGTCAATATAGTAAGACAGAAATTTACAAAATGAGAAAAATTAGGAGCAGCAGATGACAAAAATACGCAGATCAGATCATAATAGAAACTCTATTATTAGCCCTTAGATGACTCTTCACCTGAGCTTGTGTTAGATCAAGAATAGCACGAAAGATTAAAATTTTTTTAAAAAAATACCTTTAGAACAGAGTGGATTGTGAGAAAAGACTAACTAACAAGAAGATTTAAACAAAAAAAAAAACTCAAACTTCTAATTTTTCTCAAATATCTAATTGTTTTCTTTTCAAGAGTGTTACCTCAGGTTAGAACTCAGACTTCTTTCTTCTTCTCCTTTCTTCTTACTGCGCAGAAGCGGGCAAAAGAGATGGATGTAAAGGAGTCTGTAGTCACGTTCGAAGTCGTAGGTGACCGCCTCACACAATGATGACATATTGGGAATGTCTGTACATGCCAGCCATATACTTTTTAATTCTTTTGGTTATTATAATAATCTTTTATATATATAAAAAAAAAATATCAAATTAAAGCATAATGGGAGATGCTCGGCTTACTAGAGATTGGATCACAGCTAATCACAACTCTCCCTAATTCAATCCCACCCACATGCCAACATGTGTTCTTTTTAGCTCCTCTTAATTATGATTAAGATTCATTAACCTTTGGAGTTTAATAATATAATTTTAATTTTTTAAAAAACATTTAACTTAAGAATTTTTAACTTTAAATGTTAATATTGTTTTAATAATTTTTGCTAAAGACGAAGATTACAATATGAAACCCTAAAAATTTATAAATCTTAACCACAGTTAATAATGACTAAAACGGATACATGTTATAGTGATTAGAGCGATGGGTGTACTACAGTGATGGTGGGTGTGCTATAGTGATGAAGTTGATGAGTTCTGGTTAAGTCAATGACTCAATTTTCAAGCTTTAGAGAAGACCTTTGAGTTTAGTTTTAATTAAAAAAAAAACAAAAAAAACCAAAAGACGACCATTGAGTTCTTTGTTTCACTAGGCCGTCATTGTTCTCGGTGCCCTCCTCCCGAGGGTTGGGGGTCCTAAAGAGCTCACTCAAAGCTTATCTGATTGTTCTATTGTCCTTGTGTGACATGATTGCTTGGACAGCAGAATCTCTTACTAGGTTTTGTTTATTTCTCTCTTATTCTTTTTTCTCTTCTCTTCTCTTCTTGAGACCCTATCCATTATTTGTGTGGACAAAGCTGGAAAGAGATTGAGAGATTGTAGTTGATTTTTTGTTTTATTTATGGCTGGGTCCGCCTGACCCCGAGCGTACCTTCCAAAAAAAAAAAAAAGGGCATTATGAATGTCCAAACCATTTCATTATATAATGTCTTGCAACCTTGATAATAATGACTAGGATTTGGATTAATTAAATGAGTGGTTGTGGTGAGTGCACAGAAAATTATCTTCTTCGGCTTTTTGGTTGCACCCAAACCTTATCTTTTAGATCATCTGATTATCTTAACCCAAAAATACAAAAAAGAAGAGTATACGCCTCAGATAATTAAGACTATTTTATTTAGGAATAAGTTCTTGAAAAGGGTTAAATCTGTGGAGAGGAGCTCTTACTAGAGAATGGATGACAGCTAATTGCGATTGAACTCTCCCTAATTCAATCGCACCCACATGTCAACATGTGTTCATTTTAATCATTTTTAATTGTGGTTAAGATTCACTAATCTTTGGGGTTTAACAATATAACTTTAATTTTTCAAAAAACATTTAACTTAAGAATTTTTAACTTTTAATGTTAATATTGTTTTAATAATTTTCGCTAAAGATAGAAGATTACATTATGAAATCCTAAAAATTAATAAATCTTAACCACAGTTAATAATAGTTAAAAGGGATACGTGTTATAGTGATTACTGAGCGATGGGTGTGGGTGTGCTATAGTGATGACGTTGATGAGTTCTGGTTAAGTCAATGACTCAATTTACAAGCTTTAGAGAAGACCTTTGAGTTCTTTGTTTCACTAGGCCGTCATTGTTCTCGGTGCCCTCCTCCTGAGGGTCGGTGGGTCCTAAAGAGCTCATTCTGATTGCTCTATTGTCCTTCTGTGACATGATTGCTTCGATAGTAGAATCTCTTGCTAGGCTTTGTTTATTTCTCTTCTCTTCTCTTCTCCCTTTGAGATACCTTACCCTTTATTTGTGAGGACAAAGCTGGAATGCAGTGTGAGAGATTGTAGTTGATTTTTTGTTTTATTTATGGTCGGGTCCGCTTAAGCCCGAGCGTACCTTCCAAAAAAAAAAACAGGAATTATGAATGTCCAAACCATTTCATTGTATAATGTCTTGCAACCTTGATAAGAATGACTAGTATTTGGATTAAATGAGTGGTTGTGGTGAGTGCAGGGAAATTATCTTCTTCTGCTTTTTGGTTGCACCCAAACCTTATCTTTTAGATTATCTGATTATCTTAACCCAATAATACAAAAAAGAAGAGTATACGCCTCAGATAATTAAGACTTTTTTTATTTAGGAATAAGTTCTTGAAAAGGATTAAATCTAAGGAGAGGAGCTCCGAAAGCACGCTGCACGCCTAATTGTATTGATGCATTAGATAATTAAAGATTAATTTATTTAGGAATAAGTTATTGAAAATAGTTAAAACTATGGAGAGGAGCTCCAAAGCACGCCTAATTGCAGGGGTAGTTTTGGAAACATATAAATATTAATAGACAGAAATACCCCCTCAGTTATTTGTGACCATCCCAAAATAACCCTGCAATTAAGCCTGTTTTGTGCTTTCGAAAATTGGTATTCATGTTTAAAATCTTAAAAATTAAGAAAGGTTCACTTTCCTTAACCTTTTCATTACTTTGAAATTAGAAAAAAAAGATTTGTTTGTGTGACATTATTTTTTATTTTCTAAACATAAATTTCAAGAAAACTCGTCTAATTATACGTTGCTTTAGATGATTTTCCAAATAACTACAAGAAACTTATCTCTTAAAAGAGGAACACAGTTGATTGGAATGGAGGATCATTCTTCTGTATTCCTCAGCCATCCTTTACATATATATATATAGTCCTTTACACACACACACATGTATATAGGGGGGGTTATATATTTGGGGTGGGGTGAGGTTAGTATCTCTATACATAGTAACATTCTAAATGGGCATCCTGGAAGCATAAGTTTAATTTGGGCTCTTCAAAGAGGTAGGAAGGTAGCAAAATAGGAATTATCGAGATTAGGACTGAGGATGATTCCTCTCTAGCTACAGCTATAACAGTAGATAATTCGAAGCATGATCTATGATCATGATGAGAATTACAAATAGGCAAACCAAAATACAAATATTTAATAAACTTGGTTTAACAACAAATAGAGGAGGTGGCACGGTTGGCTTGAAAACATCCCATATGAAGAAATCGCTTGAAGTACTTGGCTATTAATATCTCTATCCTACCAAGAAAAATAGGGAAGGGATTCAGCCCCTTATGTCAAAACCCGGCCATGAAATGCATGCTTGTCATCTCCATAATTGGATATTTCAAATTACTAATCTTTGGCTAATTTACGTTAATGATTAGAGGGAGCATCATCTTCGGCCCCATATGACCATTTTAGCCTTACGAAGCAAAGGACCTAATATTTTTTTTTGCACATATACTTTGTTATGGTAAATGTAGCTAGCAGAATTGCCGATTAAAACTCATCTAAATTTATATATGAAGAACTATTCTGATCAACTGCCAAACTAGTTTACTTATTTTTTTCAACCAACTTTATTCGAATAAGAAAGAAAAGATTCAGAAAAAACTAAAATCAAAAGTTCCATCTAAAGCAGACAGACCAAGGTAGCCAAAATAGGGGATTCATGTGGAGAGAAACAGAGTGAGATAAAAACTTTCAGATTTGCCAATAAAAAACATAACACTTACTCAACTCACATAATAATACAAAAATATGCATTAACATTCAGATCTTCCATAAACAAACTCATTCCAACCTAAATCTCCCACAAAATAAACCCAGTAGGCACTCCCATGAAGACATCCATCTCACTCCTGCTGCATCAGCTTTTGCATCTCAAAACCGCCATTATCATTGTTAAAGGATTTGTTGGAGAGCATGACATGGATTGAGAAGAGAGGGGTTCAATAGCATGAGATAGATTGGGAAGAGAGGGGTCCAATAGCATGAGAGAGAGAGGAGTTGCCACCACGGAAATGAGAGATCAACTGCTCGGTTCGTCGCCACCCAGATCGGAGTGTATCTGCTCATCAAGAAATTAAGTAGGATATACGAAGAAGGGTGGAAGGGAGAGAGATGGAGAGGTGGAGTTATGGGTCATGGGAAAGAGAACGTTTGAGGGAAGGAGCTATTTGCTTAAGAGAAAAATATAATAAATGTGTTACTGTTACATTTTGGGAAGAGGAGATAATTTGAAGCGTTTCAAATTCTCAAAATCTCTACACGTTATATAGTAGTAGTATAGATAGATAGATAAATTAATATAGATTTATGTTTTTATTTAGAGAACGTGAGGGATTACATTTAAGAGGAGAAAAAATAATTAATAGGCTCATTATATGGCTCTTAAAAATTACAAAAACATAATGATTACTAAATACATGATGTGACATCTTTTAATTGGATCAAACAAAAGAGAGTTTGCCATGTAAGACGACACATGACATCAACTTGAAGAGAGATTTGAGATATGCCACATGGCATCAACCGACATATAGTATATACAAGCGAGGACCACGTGCGATGCACAGGATGTAAATAAAATAAGGAAAGATAATATGGAAACACATATTAATTTAGAAATAAGTTTAATAATGGATCTGGTTGACAGAGCTTTAGTAATTATTCACACGCATTTTGCAATGGCTCAAGATCTCCAAGGTGGAGTTCCCATCCTCAAACATCTAATGCAATTCTAAATTCTAATAGGTGTATCTTTGGTCGCTTTTCTTATTTTATCAGTATGGGTAAGATGTAATGAAACCTAGCTATTTTATTTTATTTTTTTAAAAAAAAGCCACTCAGGGGGAGTGGGAGGTTTGGCGGATCCCTACCGGTTTATTAATAAAAAAAGATAACGGGGGGGACATAACCCTTACTCCTACAAAGACAAGGAGGACATAAAACCTTATCCTTACAAGGACTCAAAAAAAGAGGGAGGGACATAAGACCTTACCCCTAAAAAGAAACAAACCAAAAAAAAGGGGAATTAAAAACCCCCAACTTAGCACAAACATAAAACCGCAATACATATCAAGATATTCTAATATGACCAAGCCCCAATTTACGCAGAAAAATAAGGGCCCTAAAGTGAGGAGAGGTATCCTGGATATTATGAATAACCCCCGAACGCTGATTATCACAACCATAATTAGTTAAATAATCAGCAGTCTGGTTGGTTTCTTTGAAAATATGAGTAAAAGACGAACAAATATTGTAAATATTTTTAATTTTTTGGTTCCAATACCAAACAGACCAAGGGTGTTGGCATTTACCATTCCAGGCTTGAATAAGGATTTTAGAATCAAACTCTACCTCAATCTAATTAAAACCCAAGGAAAGGCAAAGTAACATACCATCATGCAATGCTCTAGTCTCAGCAACGTAACTGGTGCAAGTGTCATAGAACGAGTAGAAGCTAACTATCACATCTCCATGATGATTTCTAATAATACCCCCTCCACTAGCTAATTCAGGGTTACCTCTAGATGCTCCATCCACATTAAACTTGATTGTTCCTTGAAGAGGTCGGATCCATTTAATAATGGAGATAGAGTTGCGAACTTTTGGAGGAGGAGACGCAATGCTGAAATATGAAAGATCCAGTCTTTTAGTTGAAGGTAATTTCCCAAAATCAACTAGCCAAACTTTGATTCGAGCAATGATAAGATCTGTAGATTTTCGAACATTCTTGAATCTTCTCGAACATCTCTCCTTCCAAATTTCCCAAATAATAAGCAGAGGAAGCAAATTGAAAAGAACATTATTATTTCTCTCATATGCTCTGAACCATCTCCTAAGAAGACATTGAATGGAATCACTAGGCTGGAGGACAATAGAGCAACAACTAGCAAAATATCTCCAAATATAAGCTGCAATGTCACTTTGGAAAAGAAGATGAGACAGATTCAATATTTCCAGAATTACAACATGAGCAACAACTAGCTAAAGGAATACCTGTTGATTGAATCATATTATCTGTTGGTATAGCACCATACATTACCTTCCACCCAAAGATTTGAATTTTTGTTGGGGTAATAGAATTCCAAATATTTTTACTCCAGTCCTTACGATCATTAGAAATCCGAATAGATTCCCACACAGATTTAACAGTAAATTTACCATTCTTACTTGGATTCCAAATAAAATAATCATCAGAAACAGAAGTAAAATAGCCTACAGATATAATATCTAGCTTGAAATCCAGATATAATATTTAACAAGATTGAAATCCCAAATACTATTAGAATCAAGCATATCTGAAATAACATGAAAAGATTGAGGAGTAGATAATGCAAGTTCAATGAGAGGAACCTCTCCAAACCAACAATCTAAGCAGAAATTTATTTTATTACCATTTCCAATTAAAGAAGTAGATTTATATAATACATCTTTGCAAAGTTGGCTAATTTTAATCCAGGTTTTAGAAGCACTAGGGCTATAGGAAGCCTGCCAGATATGATTAAATTGAAATTGTTCTTAAAAAATTTGGACCAAAGGTTATTTACTTGGTAAAGGTTCCAAACTTGTTTCATTCTAAGAGCATTCGAAAAGTCATTCATTTTACTAATACCAAGACCCTCTTCCAACTAGGGAAGAGAGCAAATATTCTATTTAATCCAATGACGTTTTCTAATCTCATTCGTATTATTCCAAAAAAAATTTCTCATGATTCTATCTATTTGAGAAGTAATACCTTTGGGCACATGGATGCCTGCAAGTAAGTAGGTTGGCATAGAAGATAGAACATGTTTTATCAAAATAAGACGACCACCTGAGGATAAGAATTTAGCTTTCCAACCTTCCACCCTAGAAGAGATTTTATCATAAGAAAGTTAAAGTAGCTCTTTTTGAGGCGGCCTTTATAAAGAGGGACTCCTAAATAGATAAAAGGAAAATTTTTTGTAGGAATTCCCACCCAATTTGAAATACTATCCAATCTTTTTCTATTCAACTTATCAGAACAATAAAAGGAGCTTTTAGATCTATTGATAAGTTGACCTGATGATTTTTCATAATGAGTAACGAAGTCAAAAATTTTCATAATATTTTGTTTCTTACCATTGCAAAAGATGAGAGTATCATCAACAAAAAGAAGATGCGAAACAGGCTTACCATACCTTCCCAGTTTATATGAAGTAGGTAGGCTCTCAATGATGGATTTAAGGCCCCTACTAAGAACTTCTTCTGCAATAATGAAAAGGGCAGGGGATAGAGGATTACCTTGACGAAGACCCCGCGAACTCTGAAAAAAACCTTGAAGGCAACCATTAATAAGGATAGAGAAAGATTGATTAATAAGACAACCACGAATCAATCTAATGGAATCTTCTTTAAAACCTATCTTTTGGAGGATCATAAGTATGAAATTTCATTCCATTCTATTATATGCTTTAGACATATCTAGTTTAAAAATGACATTACCTCCCGGAATTTTCCTATTAATGTCTTGTACCATCTCTTGAGCTATACTAACATTGTCTAGAATATTTCTTCCTTTAACAAATGCACTTTGTTCATCAGAAATAATATTAGGAAGCAATAATCCAATACGGTCAACCAAGATTCGAGATATAATCTTATACAGAAAATTACAAAGACTAATAGGTCTGAAATCCGAGAAAGACATAGGAGAATTGCATTTAGGAATTAAGGCAATGACTGTTGCATTTATCACTCTAAGAATTTCAGCAGTCAATTAAAAGAAAGTAATAGCATGAACTAAATCTTCTTTAATAATATTCCAACAAGAATGAAAAAAATGACCAGAAAAACCATCAGGACCAAGAACGCTATCCTCTGACATGTTAAAAACAACCTTTTTAATTTCCTCTAAAGAGGGAGCAATAGATATAGAATTATTGTTTTCCTCAGAAATTATACAAGGGATATGATGTAAAATATTATTGTCAAGAATAGTATTATCAGAAGAGAGCAAATTTTTGAAAAAAAATTACCGCTTCATTACCTATATCATCTTGGGATTAAATCTAATTTCCTTAAGCATCTTGAATTCTAGAAATGCAATTCCGGCCCTTTCTAGATTTTGTGATCATATGGAAGAATTTTGTATTATTGTCACCTTCTTTGAGCCATTGAATTCTAAATTTTTGTCTCTAGAAAATTTCTTCATAAAGAAGAAAAGACTGGAGATCAACTTTAAGGTTAGACAAAGAATTATTTTTCTCTTCATTCCAAGATCTTTGAATATCATCTTCCAACTCAGAAATTTGACTTTCAAGAGCATTAATTTTTTGAAGAATATTACCAAAGACATCTCTATTCCAGATTTTTAAAAGAAATTTTAACCTTTTTAGTTTAAGGAAGAAAGAAATAAGGGGATAGGCTAAGATTGGAGCTTCCCAAGATTCCTTTACAACCTTGTAAAAATCCGGATGTTTAATCCACATTTGCTGAAATTTAAAGGAAGAGTGCCTTCTAGTTTGATTATTGCCAAACTCTAACAAGATAGGGGTGTCAGCACCCTATTTTTACACCCCCTTAACCGTGGTTAATTGATTTAGCTATAGTCCAAACCCTAGATCAACCCTAGTTCCAAACCCTAGGTAAACCCTTAACCATAGGACTAAACCCTAGTTAAGACCCTAGTTAACCCTAAGCTTAACCCTAGGTAGTCATAAACCCAAACCCTAGGTAGCCCTAGCCTAACCTTAGTAAGCCCTAGGTATACCCAAGGCCCAAGCCCATTTGACCAAACTTATACCTAGACAACTCAATCAAACCCAATTACCTAATTTTATTACCCAACCCAAGTAGTCAAGCCCAAATACTCAATCACCCAATTGCCTAAGCCAAAGCCTATTTCTATAGCCCAAGCCCAAATGTCATAGTCAAAGTCCAATAATCATAACTCATGACCCATCTACTAATAACCCATGATCCATAAGACCTAATCCACATATCCATATCCACCTACCCTATATCCTACAACCCATACCCATATAACCCATAGTTCACTCAACCTACCAACTCTCTTACACCTCTCTTACATCAACTCATACCTATATAACTCATAGTTCACTCAACCCACCAACTCTCTTACACCTCTCTTACACCCTATATCCTACAACCCATACTCATATAACTCATAGTTCACTCAACCCACCAACTCTCTTACACTCCTTACAACACTCAATCTATCAACTCACCTTACAATACTCAAGTCTTTACCCACTAGCTCCTTTTATCCCCCATGTAAAAGACACAACCCAACCTCTTAGTTTTCCTATAAATACCAATCCCTTAGCCCCTTAGATCCATCCCTCAAGACCCCTAGAAGGTTCTCACCCACTTGTATTTCTCTTGAGTTTGAAGAAGGGAGAAGAAACTAAGGTTTAGAGTTTGGAAAGAATTGTAAGATTAAAAGCTTAGAGTTCTTTGCTAACTCTCTTCCTTTGTGGATTCTAAAACCCTACCCCTTGGAGCATTGAAGGAGAATTCTTGGAGGAGTAGGCACTCCTTCTTTCATCTTCTCTTCTTTTTTATCTTTTTTTTTATTTGGTTCTCTGTTTTTGATCTCTCATTTCTCAAGCATAGTTGGGCCTCTCTATATCAATCTAATGGTGTAGAAGGACCCCATATCAAAAACAAAGAGATGTTCTTTTTTTTCTTGTACATATTTTTTTCTTTTTTATGTACCCACAAATGTGGATATGGGTAGGCCCATAGAGAGTGGAAGCTAAAGCTATACCTCTCTTTTTTATTTTGTTTTCTTTTGAGATTCTAGTCCTCTTTCTAGAATTTTTTGTGAAAGCTCATCCCCTCCCTAACATTCTTTAGAGCAACATTACATCATTAATAATGGTGTAAATGAACCACCTTAAAAGGGAGATGATGAGTTTTCATTTTCTTTCATTTCTTTATTTTTCCTTCATGTTCTATGTTGAATAGGTAGGTGATGGTTTAAGGACTTAAGATAAATGATGGTGTAAGGACTTAAAGAGGACATTCTTAAAAATGTTTCATACTAAAGACAATGGTATTTGATCTATTATCAACATCAATCCAACAAAATAGGTGTTGGTAATAGACCATTTACTATTCATAAGGCACATCCCTCTTTATGTCTTAAACTATAATCTTTTAACCAAACTCTTGGACTAAATTTGACTTTAGTTAAGTTTGTCAAAACCTTACCTATATGAAAATTCAAAAACATGATAAAATCTCAAAATACCAAAAACATGATAAAATCTCAAAACACCAAAAACATTCAAATATAACCAAAATATAAAAAACATTCAAATATCCCCAAAAATCTCAAAAAATATAAAAAATACAAAAAGACCAAAAAGAGACTTGTAGGACCTCCTTAGCTTTGATTAGCTCATCTAACCATGGATAAATACCCTCTAACCGCGGTTAGACTTAACACTTGTGCACTTGACCTCCCCGGTCAACTAAACCATAGCCTTCTAGGCTAGACCCTTTGACCATCCTATGCACACACACACTCCCCCCTAGCCTCGGCACGGGCTCATGTGCCAGAACTACGCTCGGTCTGATCTCACCATGTGAGTACGTAGGCAACCCAACTCGGGTTCGACCCTAGCCATCTAGCTTTCTATTTTTCTTGGATTAGCACTCACTTAAAAACTTTGGACATTCTAATTAAACTTTGAGATTATAATTGGCTTAAGTTTAGGGAGTAAGTAACCGTTATAAAACGGGGGTCTTGGGGTGCCTAACACCTTCCTTAGGGCTTAATCGAACCACTTACCCTAACTCTGATTAGACCATTTGCCTTATCCAAACAAACAAATACCCGAGACCTATCCCTAAGAATGAATAGGTGGCGACTCAAGTCAAAACATATAATGGTGAAAGTGGGTAGGAAGATCCCATGCTCACAAGGGGCATGATCCGAAGTAACTCTAGATAAGTGGGTAACCGAAGAACTATTGAAATTATTATTCCAATCAGTATTAAACAATATTCGATCAAGACGAGCATAAATGCGATGCATGCCAACCTGATTATTGCACCAAGTAAACTTATTACCAGAAAAACCCATATCCATCATACCCAACCCATTAATCATATTATTAAATTTATCCATAGATTCAAAATTAACTTCTCTGCCACCCAGTTATTCATCAGAGGTAGAAATTGCATTGAAATCACCACCTATATAGAAATATCCTGAGAAAGCAGAAAAAGCAGCACATAGGTTTGCCCAGAGAGTCAAACGCTCCCTTCGAGTTCATTTAGCATAGATAAAAGCGCATCTTATAATATTAAATGTTACCGAAGAAATATCAACTACAATCATTTGGTCAGAGGAAGAAACATATGCCACTTGAAGATGATTTTTCCAGAATAACCATATCTTTGCATGAGACAGGTGGGCATCTAAATGATTATCCGTATCTATAAACGAGCAGACCTCATGAAGACTATTCAAATTCTTTTTTGGTTCTATAATAGCCGAAAGATCAATATTATTAGAAGAATTTAGTTGTTTTAATCTAGTTTTTGAAGTGAGATTACCAATTCCACGAATATTCCAAATAAGAAATTTATTCATTGATAACAGTATTTGGATTGTTAACCAGAGATAGGATCGCTGATCTAGATCGAGTAATTATATCAGAAGAAGGCATAGTTTTCTTGCCTTTATTTTTATTCTTACCTAGTTCTTCTTGATAATTTGAAAAGAGATCAGAATGTATAATTTTTGGGAAAATTTTCTCCCACCATCTTTGAATGATTCAATATCTTTTAAATAGCAAGGATTGATATTAGAATGATACTCAAAAGTTTGTGAGTGTTCACTTAAAATATTATCCATATTCCAATTTTTTTTTGACTTGGGAGTTCCGTCTAAAGTATTTATCAAACTTTCCCACATACCATAATGCCAAGAAAATGTGTTCTTAACATTATATTGTATTCTGTTATTTTCAAAGAGACCTTTTAATTCCGAATTAGTAAGAATTTTACTACTATGAATCATAGATCTATCATTTAAACTATCGTCCAGAATTTTAGCATTCTTATTTGGTTTATTCAAAGAGCAAACTGTAACTTGAATACCATCCATTCTGTCTTTATTCGGATCCAAATCTTCACCATTAGTTTCCATAGTTGTACCCGAAGATCTGATATTACTTTCCATATTATCTATTTGCTTGTCAGGCAATATATTCAAAGAAAACATACCTGTATACGGCTGGAAAGTAGGTGTAGTCTCCAAGCCATCTCCTCAGCAGCAACCGGCATGGAGGTTGAAGACAGTCCTCCAGAGCAATTATCCAGACCTGAATTCACAGAATTTAATGGAACTAAATTATGAATAATTAAAATATCATTACCTTTCCCGAATTCATTTAGTTGCACTTCTCCAGATCCGTGATTGGTATTAATAGGTTTCTGATGCAGATCCGGAATTGCAATAGGTACTGTGCTACCTTCAGCATTAGTAGATTGATTCCCAGACTGTTTGACAACCCAATGCTTTTCTGGGTTCTTTACGTGACCCTCATCACTCCCTTTTGGATTAACTTTCAGAGATCTAGGTTTGCCTTTAGTGCCCGTAGAGCAAGAGTTCTCATCGTGCCCAAGTTTTTTTACAACAAACACAATATTTGAATTTCTTCTCGTATTCCACTGTTTTCCATCGACCATGATCCCCAATTCCCAACCAGAAACGATCTGGATTATCCTTTCGAAGATCAATCTTGATACATACTCTTGCAACACTCGGTCTAGAGATTGATTTAGTAGCACCATCAAGCTTTAACACCTTACCAAAGATGCTGCCTATAGAAGTTAGCACAGACTCATTAAAAAGGTGGAGTGGGAGATTTGGGAAGCATACCCAGATTGGAACAATTGAGGGTTCAACCCCTGAAATGAATGAAGGGGTCCATTTAAAAAGTCTGAACAAGAATCCCTTTATGTAGACAACTTCTTTTAGCCATATCATCAAAAAATCTGCTTCCAAGGAGAAACGGAATAGAAGATGCCTCGAGTCTAATATTCCTACTGTAAATGCCATTTTGATACCCTCAAATTTCTTCATATGAAGCTTTATTTCATCTAGAGATGGCCGACCATATGCACATTTAGCCACCAAGGATAAACAGTGGGGGGCTGCTAGGGTAGAAGTTTCATCCTCGGAAAAAAATATTGCTGGTTCACCACAATAAGAAGATGACTTTTTGATTGGGATAGAAAGATGAGAGATCACAGATGAGGCTTTACCTACAACGGCTGCAAAGGAGAGTGGAGGGTCAGGTGGCCAGGAGGAGGAAGCACCCCCCTCACCGCCGTCAACCCTAGGATTGGCCATGAAAAACTAGAGAGATTTCAGAATTTTTTGCTATAACCTAGCTATTCACTTTCATGTTCAGACTGTTAAACATGGAATGCAGCTCGACCCCCACCAAAATGGATATGGTGGTTGCTGTTAATGGGCATGGAAAAGGATATTAGTTCAAGTCATTGTACAATTTTATTATAAGACTTCGAATGGATTCTACGGTAAGGTACAACACAAAAGACTTTTTAAGTTTCTTTTAACTTTAGTTAATAACTTTTAACTTTTCTTTCGGTGAATCTTAATCACAGTTAAGGGGTATTAAAAGGGCTATGTGTTGACATATGTGACCTAACTGGAACCGTAGAGAACTCCAATACTTCTACCAATAATTTTTTTTTTGGTTAATATAGTAACACACTATACTCAATACACACACAAGTCCCAAGCCACAAGGCCATTGCACCCACAATCGCACCCTCTCTATTTATTATTTAATATATTTAAATTTAAAGGTAAAGGCAAAAAGTTAAGAGAAATGGTAGATTCAGACTCTGATTGGATCATCAGTGGAGCTATGAGTAGGTAATTCAACTTTTGAAAGAGGTTTAGAAATGGTGAGGTAAGTGGTTCATCTTATGACGGAGGCCAGTTTGATTTTGATGTGGGCAAGCCACCCACCATCATTGACATTATTCTGGGACAAAGCTATGTCTCCCCTAGAAGATACGAAATAAAATCTATCACACTAAAAGCCCTTGTTATCCTATGAACATCAACATCCTATAAAATCATGTTTGTATTTATTTTCTTTTGATGCATCACAGCTCTTCGCATATAATAGGATCTGTAAAAAAAATAAGAGATAATAAATATTTTTGGCTTCAAAATTATCAATCAACAGGATCTGACAAAAAACCAACACAGTTCAAACGGATGGTCTGTAAAAGGAAGTGTTGGCAAGTAGCTAAAATTGACAAAGCCAAGCTAAGTAGTGTTATCTAAAATAAGCCAACTATTTTATAAGAAAAGACTAAAATGTACTAAACAGATACTAAATGTAGACAACACCTCTAATGATGTCTACCCAGAAGCGTATTGCACTCATTTGGGTGTAAAAATTGTACTGAAGCCTATCGTTTATATTGGAATTCCAGTCTTTAACTTTACTTCCAGGTACTGAAGCTTGAAGAAGCATCTCTCTCTCCCCACATCTCCCTATCGTCTACAAAAACTGTGAAAATTGTCTTTAACTGTACTAAAGCCTCATACAGATCTCCTCCAAAACCCTTAGCGTTAGATATCTCACAGGCATATTGTAAAACATCCCCAATTGTCGATCTTTGCAGGACCTAAAATTAATAAAAAAAATTAAATCCATAAAGCCAGAGGAAAAATGGACTAAAAAATCATGGAAACAACAACAAAAAGATGGTAAGAGAGGGAGAAATAGAGAATATACAACCCTAGAAGGTCAGCCTCCCTCCAAAAAAAATGAGGAAAGGAGATATTTAAATCTGGTGGCAGTATAGCTGTAGAAAAAGAAATAAGGATTTAGATATATAGCGCTTGAGAGACCAAAAGGGAGATAGATAGTTTCCTTGGACGATGAGAATACCAAGAGGGGAGAATACCAAGATCTCTTCTTGTTCGTCTATATTTTCTCTAGGCCTGTAGTGGGTTGTTATTTGCTTTAAATAGTAGGAAGAAAATGAAGAGGGAAGAAGCAATAAATACTTAGTGCTTTAAATCATCTCTAGCCCTATAGTGGATTTTTGCTTTAAATAGGAAGAAGAAATTACACTTGAACTCTTGGGGTGGTGAATGTTATCTGTTAGACTGTTACATAACCTTAACTCTATACGAAGAGTGGAGGGAAGAAGGGACGTGGGGTGGTGAACGTTATCTGCTAGATTGCTACATAATGTCATAAACTCAACTCTTTATGAAGAGAAAGAGAGGGAAGAGGAAGAAGTAGAGTGCCCTTTCATTTTCTTCAACAAATGAAAACGCATGAGATATAGGGGCATAAATTAGGTAATAAGTGGGAGATAAATTATGGACACCATTTAATTAAGCAATAAATGGAGGATAAATTAGGAAGACATTATAGTTGCCATTTACTTAAGTAACTAAGGTGGCGTTATCTAATTGGTTTGAATAGAAGGAATCCACCATGTCAATGGACACATGCATTCGATTTGAAGAGAGAATGGAAGGATGTGAGGCATGCCATGTGGCACCAACTAGCATATAGTATTAGTATAAATATATATATATAATCGTTGTAACATTATTTAGGTACAATCATTCACCAAAACAATCTCAATTGTATCCTACATATAAATAAAGGTTCCCTGGTCAAAACCTAACTAACATTGGCTGTGAATGTGGTTCTCTCAATATAGTGATCATGGTGGTTTTTCACATGAAGAGATCGGTAGCTAGGGACTTACTTTGTCAGCATGCACTAATGAATATGAACAAAATAGTCATATATGTATCTAAATATACTTCCCACATAACACATCATATATGTATCTATCTAGATGTACTTCTGACAGTACATTCTTCTGGAGGTAGAGGAGATCGTGTATATGGCTTCAATGAAGAAGGCTTTCTGATAAGAACATATAAGATCATAAAATTACCGTGGGTAATAAGTATGGCCACAGTATTATTAATCGTGGGTAAGACAAATACCCACTATATTATTTCTATGGGTGATAATTATAGACGTGGTTTTATTTCCGTGGGCAATAATCAACAGTCACGGTCATATTTCTCTGGGAATAATATATAGGCACGGTAAAATTACTGTGGGTAATAATCAACAGTCACAGTCAAATTTTTGTGGGAATAATATATAGGCACGGTAAAATTACCATGGGTAATAATGTATAGTCACGAAACAGTTTCCATGGGTAATAATTTACAAATACCAACGGAATTCAAAACGGAGTAATAGTCACGGAAATAAGTCCGTGGGTACTTACCCACGGAAGACATTACCGTGGCTATAGGTTTTACCCACACCTGTATTAGCCACAGACCACCAACGGACAATATTACATGGCTACTGCTAATTCTGACAGAAATATACTTTTACCCACGGAATTAAAACTGTGGGTAATTCCTTTGTTTCTTGTAGTGACATTACTTTTGATAAAACATCAAATTTATTTTTATAGTCGATACATAAAAATCAATAGGCATCAACACTTTTTTTATGGGGATAGAATTTACCTAGTAGCATCATCAGTTAGTAGTTAGCATTGGGGAGTGGAGCTCTTACAGGCCAGTCGGACACCCTACCATATTTGGAGCAAGCCTTCTGAGTGTGGCATCAACACTTGAAGTATTTGGTAAACTAAAATATGAGACATACTTCAAAAAACAAAGAGCAATGATTAGCATACCTGGGAAATGGATTTTAAAATCCAAGGCTGGACCTCATTGGTCCATGCCCCCCCTCTTAAATACTCAACACAATTAGTGGTATTTAAGAGGGGGGGAAATGGACCAATGAGGTCCAACCTTGGATTTTACAATCCATTTCCTAGGCACGTTAACTATTTCCCAAAAAAAAATTAACAAGAAAGAATGGCACAATCTGATTAACAAACACATCTCTCTCTACTTTAATATTTTCTATTTTCTATAAAAAAAAAAGTAGACAACTATAGAGTGTAGCAAAATCAGATTCAAGTATTGGTGACATAAACCAGCAAATCTGTGGTGTCCACGACACTCAATACCACCTACTTTATACAACTTAAATGTGAGTAAACAAAATGAGGGCTAAAAGAAAGATAAATGGTTGTAAAATACATGCTATTTGTGAAAAGGTTCAGATTCCAAAACCACAAAAAGTGTCTGTATCTTGTGAAAGATAAGCTCCTGCCATCCTCTTTCAGTATTCTCAACTACAGTTGACTTTTAGTATCTGTATCACAAATCATTTAAAATTAAATGCATAAAAAAGTCACCCCAAAAGGAAATAAAATATTACAAATGAAAAATATGAAGAAAGAAAACCAAGAAAATAAAACCAACCTGTCTTCCTCAGGAACCTCGGTATGTGTAACCTCGACAATGGTTACCCTTGGTTCAGGCTCATTAAATAAGAGTCACACCTGCAAATCGAGTCGGGAATGTCAATTACTCAATCATCATTGATTCCCAATCAGCCTAAAACAATCAATATGAATAAAAAAAAATGACAAACAAATGATTCCCATCTGCCTAGCTTTCAAACCTCAATTTCTGCACAATCAACTTCCACTTATCTTGGCTGTGATCCCATCTCGAGATTGAGATTTTTGACCCAATGCTGCAAGCTGGAGGATATAATTTCATGGGTTGAGCTTTGTTTTTTGGATATTGGGTTTGCAGATTTACAGGTGCTTGAGACAAGACAGGAGATGCCAAAACCAGAGATATATAGCCGAAGATCATAACCAATAAGGAATTTTTTTTTAGATATCATTTAACCAATAAGGATTTAATATGACGTTTTGGGAAGATGTACAATCATTTGGAGTTTTGGGAAGATGAGTAACTGTTTACGTTTGGTGGTTTAAATTAGGTCTAACGCTACGTGACTTAAAGGAAAAATTAATGGAAAATAAAAGAGGAGATAAAAATGTATTAAAATGTGGAGCAATTGATTTTAGAATGATGAGAAGTTAACGGTTGCTAAGAGGATATATAAGCAAGTGGAAATTGAAGAGGCTCACAGTGGGAGAGGAGAAGTTAACTGTTGGTGAAAAGATAAGCAAGTGGGGATTAAAGAGGTGGACAAATATTTAATAAGTTAACATGAGCCAAATAAATTTTGCCATGTAAGATGACATGTGGCATCAACTTGAAGGAAGAATCGAGAGATTTGAGTTATGCCACGTGGCATCAACCAACATATAGTATTAGTATATATATATATATACATCCACTAGCAAACACCCCATGCGATGCATGGAAACGGAAATTATTATGCAAAACTCATGTGGGACCTAAAGAAGGTTCATCATTGACATTAGGCTATTGGAAGCCAATAACCACATGTTATTTTTTTTGGAAGGTAGGTGAGGTGAAGATGTTGCGGCGAAGTAGAAGGCGAAGAATATAACAGTGTACTACATTAGAAAGCCTTTTCACATTTTCCCAGTAGCTGGTGGAGCCAAATTTGTCAGTATGATCACAAGTCACAATTGAACTCATGGATCATAAATAACAAAACCGTTGCTAGACTATTGAGTTGCAACTAAGTCAGTATCTAGACCAATTATATAGTTAGTCCACATCCTGCAATTTCAATAGTTTAATGGTCATTTAAATATTAAACGAACCAGATCGAACGGCCAACGTGGTTTCACACCTGATTCACCCCTAGGCTTTCTCATCTATATACATCTATATCTATACTTCTACTATATAGCAATTTGTATCCACGTGGCACACTCTATTGTTCTCCATTCTCTTTAAATTGGTGCCACGTGCATATGGCACACCATCCAACCAATAGCTTTACTCCATGTATGTCATGTGTACTCATTTTCTTTCTTTCCTTAAATTATTGAGATGTGGACCTCACTCACCTTAATTAAAATCTTCCCACTAACTTTCTCTCTCCTATCCTTTGGCCTTCCTCCCAAGATTAATCCCCCTAACCCCTCATTAATCTTCACATCTTTATTAAAAAAAATTCTCTCTTTATACACCCTACTTAATTATTATAAGTTATAACAAGCATCTATTTCTATTTTGTGTTTCCAAGAAACTATCTTCACATATTCATAACTTCCCCTCATTCCTGATGGATGGATGGATGAACCAATAGACTCTCAAGTCTCAAGTGATATGGATGGATAGACTCTCAAGTTTCTTATCTCTCACTCCCTAGACAACCTTTTATCTTCTTACACACCCCTTATTATCTCACTCACACCTCTCATTCTTAAATAATAATCATGACACGCAAAGTGTGTTGGGCGCGGAAGCGATTGCTATCAATGAGGTATTCACGAGAAAAATGACAAACACACAATACACAAGATATATAATGGTTCACCCAATATAGGGCTACGTCTACTCTACAAAACGGTCCAGATATACTTCCACTAATTAAAGAGAAGATTAACAAGAATACACACACTCAAGGACTCTGCCACAACCCTTGAAAGGTTCTCACACAACCCACAATTCTTTGTTTACTCTCTCTACCCAAATTTGACCTAAACCCGAATACTTTTAGGACAAAGGAAACACAAAACCCGAACCTTTCAAAACTAAACCAATACTCTCCACCATGAGAGCACCCTGAGATAAAGCCATGAGAACACTCTCCTCTCTTGAGAGCTAACAAGGGCTTTCCATGGGAGATCTCCCGTTCTCCATGGAAGCCCAACCCACACCTCACATATCCGTGGCCTTCTCTTCCTCTTAAGGTTCTTCCTCTCTGGGTTATCTCTATAAGCCTCCACCCTAGACTTATTTATAACCACAAAACAATCTCACTCTAATTAGGACTTTCCCAAAACTCATCTCCATGAAAGAGGCAACTTCATTTTTCAAAATAGGAGTCTCCAAAACGCAATTCAAAATCCAGCCGTCTAAAACGCGTTGACCACCGATCGATCGGCCATGCTTGGCCGATCAATCGCCCATGTAAGGTTTGCCCTATTCGAGCCAAAAACCCAACAAAGTGCCCCTTCCGTCCCAAGATGATTTCAAAAGCACCAACTCATTTTCACAAAACATCCATTGAAGAAAAAAATCACAAGCATATTTCACCATGCTTCATCCCAAAGCTCAATGACATTGAGGAGAAAGCATCCAGTGAAGAAGAAGAAAGATCATAAGCAAACACGATTCATTCATCCCATTGAACATGTACGTGGCTCTCTCTTTATCGCTCGTTGTGTTCTTTGTTTGCTAATGACATGGTTTGTTCATTGTCGCCTATGATCCGATTTCTTTTTCCTCCTTTCTGGGCGTCACTAGGCCCCTCTATTATGCGTATAAGTTGTTTCATTACCTCATGATATTTTCTATTCAAGGATCATTTCATGTAATAGGTGAGTGGCTGCTAAATTGCCAATGGCTTGATTTGTTTAGTTATGTTCATTCCAATGTTTTCGAAGGTTGAACCCCTTGCCACACACACACCAACCTGAAGGAAAAAAGAAAAGGAAATCACTTAGACTTAAGAGTAGCTTCTATCAGGACAAAGGGCTGCGAGCATGCATTTGAGACCATGTCATGTAGCCCATTCGACAATAGCAGCAGGGACAGGGTATTTGTTTTTTTGGTAGAAAAATTATCATGGAACACACACACCCTAAACGCGCACACACAGCCAGACCTAAGGTACCCACTAAGGGTAAGTCCAAGCAACCACTCCAAAAGGGCATGTCTTAAGGAGGATTAATGGTCCCTTATAGACCCCCAGCGAAGTCCACTTCCCAACTGATGTGGGACTAAACCCGGGATGGTTCACTCTTATAAAAAAATTTAAAATAATATCTTGTATTTAAAAAAATGATTTGATGCCAGATTTTTTCTTTTATTAAACTGAACCAGTAGCTCACATACTATAGCCAATTGGATACACCCAGGGACCTTTGCTAATCTGCTCTCGTGAGGACTAACTCGATATGTTAGCGCACCACTGTTACTAGCCTTCTGAAAAAAAAAAAAAGTTTATCACTCGGATTACATGTGGCCCCAGCTCCACGAATCCCCTTACCTTGGTATATCTGTAAATTAATCATTAAATAGAAGTAATTTTGACTTATGCAAATATTTTTACTAATAGACCCCTTACTTTTAAATGGGTGCATGGAGACTGAGTTATTTTTGGGGCACACAAAATGACAAAATATATGAGCCAACTTTAATTTTACACATGATTTGGACTGTCTTCATCCTAGCTACAAAGTTGATGGAATCATAAGTTGAAGCCTGCCAAGGTATGGTTAAGGCTTTAGATTGTCTCTGGCGAAGCCAGAATGCCCCTTAAGGGCATCCATACATTGTGTGGCATGTGGTGGGAGAAGACAAATCACTGTCCTCTTATTTTTGACTTCTCTACACATGTTTCGACACATAGCGATAAGTTGTGAGAAAAAGAGGAGAGAGATAAGAGGGAGATATGTCAAAAATAAAGGGAGAAATTGAAATGACTCCTCTTTTTTATTGCCACATGGTGATAAGTGCTTAATTTTGCTTAATTATCCCCATTTAAATAAGCATTATCATACTTCTTTGGTTTATATCTTCATTTTTACACGTAAAGTGATGTATTCTCTTCTCACCATTGCGTTGTCCTCTTTCTCTTAATTTTCATGATACATTTGCATGTATTCATACATGTCTTGGAAGGCCACATGCAAAATATTTTTAAGAGAGACTTATTACGTGTATTTATTTTTTGTAGGAATCCTAACCCCAGACTACTCTCGGGATTCAAGACGTCCAAAGTTTCAAATAGCCCATGTTCAACTCAAAGATCTAAATGAGCTAGAGCCCAAAGAGCAAAGCCCAAGCCAAAAGTCCAAGAAGCCAAGTCTCAAGTCAAAGAGTCAAAGCCTAAGACCAAAGCCAAGAGCAAAGCCCAAGACCAAGTATAGAAAGATTCTACAACATGGCTGGAGAATC
Source organism: Tetracentron sinense (assembly GCA_015143295.1). Classification (NCBI taxonomy): domain Eukaryota; kingdom Viridiplantae; phylum Streptophyta; class Magnoliopsida; order Trochodendrales; family Trochodendraceae; genus Tetracentron; species Tetracentron sinense. The sequence goes on from CM026569.1 coordinate 8,471,352, forward strand.
TTAGGAAGATATGGATTAATATGATTTTAGCATAAAAATGATGGAACTCTCTTGAATTAGAAAGAAGAAGTGTGCTATATTGATGTTTCTATTTCAGGAAAAAGGAAAAAGCCTATTTTGGTCACAAAAACTCTTTATTTTGGGTGGATTTTGGAATTCAAGCAAGGAGCTTAATGGAGGTCAACTAAATCTACAAGAAAAGCAAGAAATTTCGTGGATGGCTAGAGGAGTGCTATTATTTAGCAACCAATCTCAAACAAAGAATGAGGATTTCCCGGATTCCCGCCTAATCTGGACAGTAGTTACTAATTTGGACATAACTTTTGACTCAAAATTTGGATTAAGGCAAAGTTTGATGTTTTGGAAAGAAGACTTAAAGGGGGACAAAATTATATTTCATAAAGATCTCCTAATTCGGACGTTTAAGGGGTAAAAACATGTCATCAAGAGGAGGGAAGTGCAATTTTGGTTGGAATTTTAGAATTAGAAGTTTCTCTTTTGTTTTTCTTTCCCTTCTCTTATTCCCTTTAGTCTATATAAACCTAAAGTGAGAGACTTTTGAGACTCTCTGATATTTTCTCATTCTCTTTTCTCTCTTCTTCTTTTAGTTTTTTTTTGAGTTATTTTATTGTAGTGTTTGGAACACCATTAAGGAGGATGACAACTCCAATCATGGTGGGCTAAACACCTTTCTAAGGTTAGGGATTTGAAACCTTTTTCCGATTTATGTGGATGATGTGGATGGTTTGATCATTAATTTTAATTGAATAGTTCTTATTTTGGTTAATTGTTCTTCTCTATATGCTCTTTGATTTCATATGATCTACTGATATATGGAATGTTTGGATCCCCTGTGAATTAGATACAAAGTACTCTTCAAATTTCTCTAATTATTCAATTGAAGTTAATGGTTAGTGGTTTTATCGTATAATTTTTCATCTAGATTAAATCCTTATTTAATTCTAGATGTGTTTTCATCCAAATCTAAGCATAAGGAGGGATAGGTGGATTTTCCTGAAGCCTTAGACCTCTTTTTTATTGCTTTACAGTTATCAGTGATTTTTGCTCAATTCTCATTGAGTGGAAAACCGATTTTAAATCTCTCTTCTCTTTAGATTTTGTTTCCTTAATTCTTGTTGCACAATAGTCAATCCCTGTGGATTCGACCCTGTGCTCACCAGATACATCAACTGTGTCACTTGTGCACTTGCAAGTATATTATTTTTACTCTTGATTTTATGTCCATTAATTTGGATTAAATTAAGTTGTAACACATGGCACGCAATGTATGGTTGGGTAATTGACTTGGATGGGGCATGGCAATAGTATTGTTTATGATGAATTTTAGTTTATATATGCGTTGCACCATAATGACGGGTTTGGTTTGTCGAATGGGAAGCCTACAAAGGGGATGATGAGGTAGATGAGAGGAGAGGGTCTCAGCTTAATCATTTATGAGGAAAACAAAGTTCAAGACCAATAAATCTCATTTAACTTGAGTTTGTTCTCTCTTCATTTTTATTTGGGATTTCTTTCTTTGTAATTCTCCATTGTATTTATGTTCTACATTAATGATATATCTTTTGAGACCCATAAATTTTTATTATTGGGGCACACAAATATTTTTTTTTGTCATTCTTTTTGTTTTAGTTTCATCTCAATCACGTGCATCGCATGGGGTGTTTGTTAGTTCTAAATAAATAAAAAGAATTTAGTGGCCCCCAAAAAAACAATTTAGAAATTTTTTTATATGTATAATATAAAGGAATTGATCGTTTATGTGTTCTTGTGTGCCTTTTAACCCTTTTTAACATCAGTTAAAATTTATTAACTCAGAGTTAATATTACATATTTAACTTATGATATCTAGTAAAAATATTAATAGAAGTATAATTTGTTTATAATTCCTTCATAGATGTGGATTACAATTATAAGTGGCTTTTTGGGCAGATTGTGTAGGGGGTGGGTTTAGAGGCACTGTGGAGACTTCAAGTATGAGAGAGGAGAGGGGAGAGAAAGCATAGGGGTGAGAGAGTGCTATTGAGACCATGATCCTATTGTGGAAATAAACCCTAAGGATCTAGTGAGAACGAGAAATAGCAAACCAAAGTAAGGAAAAATAAACCACAAGAGGATGAACTCTCTAATGGCCTCCCTTTTACAGATCTCAAGCTCTCTCAAGCATAAACAAAGCATACAAACCCTAGGTTATAAAATCCTCTTTTATACCCCCCAAGCATAGACCTCATAAAAGGAGTACACGAAATCAAAAAACCCAACACGGCACTGCGTTAATCGATCCCCCATATTGGGCGATCGATCTCCCATAATTGAAAATCATAATACCATTGGGCGATCGATGGCCTATAGTGGGAGATTGATTGCCCACTCAAATTAAAGTTATTTCAACAATTCTCCACCATGACTTTAATTTGAGTTACACCTCTCTAACAAAGCTCCACCTTGACTTAAATTCTCTCCATGTAAAACTCACTCCACTTGATCACCATCTCCAACGCACCCCGAGGGCACTCAAACTCGTAGAATATTGATCAAGCTCAAGCAAGGCTCGAACTTGATCACTGTAACTGTCTTGGTCAACATATCTACTAGATTATACTTGGTGCCAACTTTCTGCAAAGCAATCTCCCCATCACTAATAATCCCCCAGATAAAATAAAACCTCACATCAATATGCTTGGTTCTCGCATGATGAACTTGGTTCTTCGCCTAGTGAATAGCGCTTTGACTATCACAAAACACATCGACCTGTTTCTGTGTTATCCCCAAATCACCTAATAAACCTTGGAGCCATAACGCCTCCTTCACGGTCTCAGTTACTGCCATAAACTCCGCCTCAGTTGTAGACAGAGTAATCGTCGGTTGTAGCATAGCCCTCCAACTAATAGGCTCATGGGCTAGTATGAAAATCAACCCAGTAGTAGACTTCCTGTTATCCAGATTTCCTGCATAATCTGAATCAACGTACTCTTTGACATGGGACTCCAAAGACTTGTCCCCTTCATACACTAGACAAATATCCAACGTACCCCATAGGTACCTCAACAACCACTTCATGGCCTGCCAATGCTCTTTTCCCGGATTTTTCATAAATCTGCTAACCACACTAACTGCTTGTGAAATGTCTGGGCGAGTGCACACCATCGCATACATCACGCTGCCAACTGCACTCGCATAAGGAACATGCGACATATACTCACGTTCTTCATCATTCTTTGGAGACTAATTAGCTGAGAGTCTGAAGTGAGCAGTTAATGGAGTACTCACTGGTTTTGAGTTCTCCATCCCAAATCTAAAAATCACCTTCTCAAGGTATATCCTTTGTGACAAACACAATCGCCCTTTCTTCCTCTCTCTCTGAATCTCCATCCCAAGAATCTTCTTAGCTCCGCCCAAGTCCTTCATCTCAAACTTTCTACAGAGTTGAGCTTTTAATTTATTGATCTTCTTCATGCTCTTAGTAGCAATTAGCATATCATCAACATATAAGAGTAAGTAAATTAATAACCCATCAGAAAGCTTCCTGAAATAAACACAATGGTCATACTCACTCCTGGTGTAGCTCTGTCCCAACATAAAAGTGTCAAATCTCTTATACCACTGTCTTGGTGATTGTTTCAACCCGTACAAAGACTTCTTCAATTTTCACACTCTACTTTCATTCCCAGCAACCTTGAACCCCTTAGACTAACTCATGAAAATCTCCTCTTCCAAATCACTATGTAGAAAAGCAGTCTTGACATCAAGCTACTCCAACTCTAGATCAAAATGCGCCACCATAGCTAATAGAACATGGATTGAGGTATGTTTTACAACTGGTGAAAATACCTCATTGTAGTCCACACTTTCCCTTTGTGCATAGCCCTTGGCTACCAACCGTGCCTTGTATCTTACATCACTTGATCCCGGAGACCCTTCCTTTATAGCATAAACCCACTTGCACCTAATTGCACGCATCCCTTTAGGCAACTCAACAAGTTCCCAAGTTTGGTTCTTATGAAGAGAGCTCATTTCCTCATCCATAGCCTTCTTCCATTCCTTGCAATGATCATTATTCACTGCCCCCTGGAATGTATCCGGCTCATCTCCTTCGATAGTAAGTGCATAGGCTACTAGATCTTTGAAGCCATATTGAATCGGTGCCTTAAGTGCCCTTTTGGTTCTGCCACCTGCTAAGGACTGTTTCTACTGTTGTTATTGTTGCTGTTGTTCAGAATCTCTCTCACCTGGAGCATTCTCTTCATCAACCTCCATTGATGGTTCTGGAGAGTCTATCTCCACCTAAACTGAATCATCCATACTTTCCTCCTGTACTGTCTTTTGCTTGCTAGAAGTTTGCATAGCAGATTCATCAAAGGTAACATCCCTGCTAACTACAAATTTATGCAATTTTGAACACCATAATCTGTATCCCTTAACTCCACTTGCATAACCCAGAAAAATCGCCTTCATAGCTCTTTGATCAATTTTACCTTCCCTAACATGGAAGTAAGTAGGACATCCAAAAACTCTAAGTGACTTGTAATCAGCTGATTCACCCGACCAAACCTCATGAGGAGTCTTGCACTCTAAGTGATCTGTTCACAAGAAAACAAGCTGTGTTGATGGCCTCCGCCCAAAACACTTTACCCAACCCGGTGTTGGATAACATACATCTTGCTCTCTCTAATAAGGTACGATTCATCATTTCTGCTACCCCATTCTGCTGTGGTGTTTCCCTTACTGTAAAATGTCTGGCAATTCCTTCATCTTCACAAAACTTCAAGAATGGTGTGTACTGTAAAATGTCTGTCAACCATTGTCTTCCACTTATTAAATGTATCAAATACTTCATCCTTACTCTTCAAAGTATAAATTCATACCTTGCGCGAGAAGTCATCGATAAAGGAAACAAAATACCTGAATCCCCCTTGTGAGGCCACTTGCGAAAGACCCCATACATCCGAATGAATGTAATCCAGAGTGCCTTTTGTGCGTTGAATAACTGTAATGAACTTTACCCTGCACTGCTTGCCAAATATACAATGCTTAGAGAAATCCAGCTTTCCAGTCTTCACACCACCAAACATGCCTCTCTTACTCAATTCAGTCAATCCCTTCTCACTCATATGCCCTAATCGCATATGTCATAAATGTGTGGATATCGAATCATTATCTCCAGAAGTAGACACTGCTGCACTACCTGTTACTGTACTCCCTTTTAGAAAATACAGATTTCCTGACTTGTTACCCTTCATCACCACCAATGCACCCCTAACTACCTTCATAATCTCATCTTCCATTATAAATTTACAACCATTGGAGTCTAAGGTACCTAAGAAATTAGGTTCTTCTTCAAATCAGGAACATGTCTGACATCTGTCAAAACCCTTACAATTCCATCATACATCTTGATTTTAATTGTCTCTATCCCCACTATTTTACAGACTATATTATTACCCATCAAAACAGTACCACCATTAATACCCGTATAGGTCGTAAACAAGTCTTTCGTAGGACACATGTGGTAAGAACAACTTGAATCCAAAATCCATTCATTTGAAATATCCCTACCCCACGATGTTACTGACAAAACATTTACAACATTATCTGATTCATTTTCTGCCACACCTGCTACGTCAGAAGTTGTACCCTTATTTCTATCATCCTTATTTTTCAATTTCGGACAGTCAGTCTTGAAGTGCCCCTTCTTGTGGTAAAAGTAACATACCAAGTCTTTCCGACTCCTTGATTTAGATCTACCCCTTCCTTTACTAAATTTCTTATTTTCTATCACTCTTCTAACAAACAAGCCATCTGCCTAAGAATCACTACCAGGATCCTTCTTCCTAAATTCATTGGACAGAAGCGCTACTGTAGCATAATCGTAATCAATGGTATCCTTTCTGTATAACAAAGTAGTAACTAAATGGTCATACAAATTGGGGAGAGAACACAAAAGTAAAAGGTCTTTATCTTCTTCATCAATCTCTACATCTATATTTAGTAGTTCAGAGATAATTCTACTAAAATCATTAAGATGATCATGCATTGACGTACCTTCCTTCATCCGAAAAGTATACAATTGCTTCTTTAGATATAAGCGGTTGGTGAGAGACTTCGTCATGTAGAGGCTTTCAAGCTTTGACCAGATCAAAGCAGCCGACTTCTCATACATCACATTGTATATTATCTCCTTCCCTAAACACAACTAAATGGTACTATATGCTTGTAAATCGAAATCCTCCCAATCTTCATCCGTCATGTCTTCCAGTTTACCCTTCACGCCTTTCAAGGCTTTATGTAAACCATGTTGGATTAAAACATCCTTCACCTGGACTTGCCAAAGCCCAAAATTATTCTTCCCGTCGAACTTCTCCACCTCAAACTTCGCATTCAAAACCTCTGACAATTTTGGAGCATCCGTTTTCTCGACAATCCAAAGCTTTGATACCAATTTGTTATGGAAATAACCCCTAAGGATCTAGTGAGAACAAGAAATAGCGAACCAAAGTAAGGAAAAATAAACCACAAGAGGATGCAATCACACGAGACAAGATATACGTGGTTTGGCCTTAATGCGTACGTCCACGGACGATGGTGATCAAAGCTTTTCACTATGAGAATCAACACGGAGTACTTACAAGAGTTCTCTCACTCTCTAATGGCCTCCCCTTTATAGATCTCAAGCTCTCTTAAGCATAAACAAAGCATACAAACCCTAGGTTATAAAATCCCCTTTTATACCCCCAAGCATAGACCTCATAAAAGGAGTACACAAAATCAAAAAACCCAACACGGCGTTGCGGCGATCGATCTCCCATAATTGAAAATCATAATACCATTGGACAATCGATCGCCCATGGTGGGAGATCCATCGCCCACTCAAATTAAAGTTATTTCAACAGATCCAACATCAGATATGAGAGAGGGTTGCAGGTATTCTTAGAATGAGACATCAGAGAGAGAACGGGCCTTCCCTAGAGATCATGAGAGAGAAGAAGAAGCCCGAGAGAGAAATCTCCTTTTTCTCTTTGAAAGACCTTTAATAGAGAGTAGGGGAGAGATGCCATGAGTTGTTGGTCCTTCAACATGAGTGAGTGAGCTTGAGGGAGCGTGAGAAAGAGAGAGATGGGAGTGTAGCCCTCATCCCACCGTAAGAGAGTGAGGGACAATCCCTCCCCTTGAGAATGAGAGAGAGAGAGAGATGGGTGTGTAGCCCCCATCCCACCGTAAGAGAGTGAGGGACAATCCGTCCCTTGAGAACGTATGAGAGCCCCATTGAGGGTTGAGTCTTCTCCTTTTATAAAGAACAAAATTAAAACCACAAGCACTTCCTCTTCTCTATCTTTGAAGTTGGACAAGAAAAAACCATCATCAACCGTTAAGGCTTATTTAGATTCAAATGGTAAGCATGAAATGCATGAACTCCCTATGGGTTAAATTATCTTTTTAAAATTCTAGAAGAATTACATTACCATTGCAGGAGTTGGTTCAACTAGGCAAATAAATTGTAGGGTTCTTCAAGAATTTGCTTCGTTTGATACAGGTGAGGCCTACTTTCTTCTGATTTAGTTTATCTAGAGTTTAATTTTAAAAAAAATTAGAATTTTAGGTAGGGTCTGTCGACGAGAATGTGTATTTCGGCCTATCAGAATGGAAATCTAAACATTCAAAGAGAGCCTCCATCCATAGGAGATAAACCCTTTGTTCTATGGACGAACTAATGGCTTGAATAATTAAATGGAGTGAAAATTAGGTTAAGGATTTAATTATTAGTTTTCTGGTGACATCGCCGAAATACATGACCAATCGGCGATTTGGATGGGTGGCCAGAGTCACCATCCACTAACAGTTTGAACAGTATCCCTCTCGAACAATACGGTTACTGGGAAGGGTGTCCACCAACGAATTCCTAGAAAAAAAATAGGATAAAGAAGATGAACAATACCGCATCATAACCCTGAAGGGGTGGACCAGTGGTTTCCAAGACTTATGCCTCCAGAAGCGAAAGATCCTGGGTTCTTCTCACTCCCCTCTTGGAGCCGTCCCACACGGGATTTTTTCAGACTTTCTTGGTGTGGTTGGTTGCAAGCTCTCGTCGTACCCTCAGGGATTAGTCCTGACCCGAAGGCTTGGGATACCCCGAGTTAACAAAAAAAAAAAACTGATCATGATACCATCCAAAAAACCAATCTGTTTGGACAAACTGGTTTAGACCAAACCGAATAAACTTGAACAAAACTGGTCAATTGAAACCTAATTGGATCGAGCCAGAAAACCAGAACTGGTTAACGCTACTGTGCACGTCATGCACAGTTTTCCACATGTTCAACACGTGCGCACATGTGCGTCCCATGCATGAAATTCAGTTTTTGATCTACTTCTTACCTTGATGCACATGCAAACACCTAGGGACACTCTTGGGTGCATGTGTGACACTTTTAGACCCAATTTTCCATTGAGTAGTGATAGGCGGACCTATGGATGCCATTTGCAAACCTAAGGCATCCACCTATTGGTGGATGCCCCCCTCTTAAATGCTCACCACAGTTGGTGAGCATTTAAGAGGGAGGCATCCACCAATAGGTGGATGCCTTAGGTTTGCAAATGGAATCCATGGGTCCATTAACTATTTCCCTTTTTGAGTAGTGATAGGTGGACCCATGGATGCCATTTGCAAACCTAAGGCATCCACCTATTGGTGGATGCCCCCCTCTTGAATGCTCTAGTTTATAGCATGACTTGGAATATTCTCCCTTTGGTGCTAGTGAGGAGACCGCCAGCACCCACCTAGAATGTGCTACATCAGTCATTGTACGACCAAGTGAGTATAGTCATATTGGCTAAAAAAGAAACCGGTGCAATCTTACATCCATTGAAAGACTATTCAAAGGAATTAATCTATATTAATACTATATGTTGGTTGGTGCCACGTGACATACCTCAAATCTCTCAATTCTCTCTTCAGGTTGATGCCATGTGTAATGCCATATGTCACTCTTTCTCTCTCCCATTGGTCTTCCCAACTCATCTCATCTATACTACTACTATATAACAGAGTGAAAACTCTCCTCCTTATGCCACATAAGCGTGCTCTCTATATATGAAGCCACCTAAACGTGCTCTTCATTTGTGAAGCCACCTAAGCAAAATGGTGGGACTCACTATTTTATTTATCATTACATCCCATTTATCTCTCCCCCACCTTTCAAATTCTAGAGAGTGTAGCCCACCCATTTCTCTCTCATTTTCATCAATTTATGTTTCCACATTTATTATTAGTTAAAAAAAATGTTTCCCTCATTCACCATTCTAAATTTAAGAGAGTGGGGGCTCACCCATTTATTTCTTATTCCTACCCATTTACGTTCCCCCCTTCAATATGTCCATCTCTATCTAACATTGCATGTTGCAAAACTGGCATTTCAGCTAGCTCCTGTTGTGGCTCCAAGCTTATTCGAGTATCTTAATAATGGTAGCAACGGTTTTCCACTTACAATTCCCCAAGAACAGGTAAAATTCCAACTTTTAGATAGTTAAAAAATTTTTAGATGGTTTATTTGTGAAGGATTTCCTTAATAATTTCCACTGGATAATTTTTAGAACTAATTTTTATTTCTTATACAGATTCATAGTCATTTAATTTTGCTGGATGGGTAAGTTTGAAAGTTCTAAGACTTACCTCTTGAACATTTCTTCAGCTTAGTATTAGATGGGTGAGTGTATTTTTATTTTGTTATCTTTAAAAATATATTCTCCTGTCATTCCAATTTTATTTTATTTTAGTTTCATCTTAACTAATTTTGTCCCATGCATTTCCACATGACCACCAAATACATGACCACATTTGGTGCCATGAAACAGGACTTTGAATCTGATATGATTTATGATGTTGTAAAATTACAATAATCACCAATTTATATCTGCTTGTCGAAGAGTACTGCTATATTGCATGCTACATGCTGCTCTTGAGGTCCATCATTCTAGGGACCCTAATCCCCTAACCTTGCACATGGCCGGTCAACAAACAGTCCATATCATTCAGTCAGTGGACCTAGATATCATAGTTCCAATAACATTCTAGTGGGGAATCTTTCTATCTATGGTTGTCCCATGGATTGAATAGTCTAGATCAAAGAATTAAATGAAGATTATCTATGGTATGATTACTAGGTACTTTAAGGACTCTAAAGTTTACTCCATACAATACATGATGGATAAATTGGATTGTTCGACCACCTTTTTGATGATCTTTGGTTAGGAACAATTGGCTATCTCACTATCCATTAGGAGTAAAAAGTAAAATACTTCCCTGCTAAAACTCTCGATTTATTGTCCGAATAGAGCTTTTAAAAAAAAAAAAAACTAAATTGTCTTTGGCTATTTTTCCTTTCATGATGGCCACAAATAGAGACGGAGCTACTTTATATAGAAAAAGAAGCTCCATCAATCTCTATTGAATCATAAATGGAGTCAAATATGTGTGAAAATATTATTGTATATATTGCAAATGTTGTGGACACTCTTCTTATTGTTGATACTCTTCTTAATTCTTAATATTATTTCTGATGATCTTTTATATTCTCCATCTAATTTCATTCATTTTTCATCATCACGGGGTATTCTATGCATTATTCTAAAGAGATTCTAATTTTTCTATTTCTTTTTCACCCGTGCATCGCACGGGGTGTCAAGGTTTTAAATTTCAAAATTTCGGTGGATTTCGGAAGTGTAAACCGAAACGAGATTTTTCGAAATTTCGGAATTTCAGGCGACATCCGGCCGAAATCTTATTTAATAATAAAATAATGTTCCGAAATATTCCGAAATTTCGGGTCCGAAATTTCAGAATTTCGGCCGAAATTTGAATTTTTTTTTTTTATATTTTCTATTTTTTTTATATAGTCTGAAATATATTTTTATATATTTAAAATTTAAAAAACGTAAAATATTAGTATATTACTATTTTTTCTTAATTATACTTTACAAACTATATTTTATAAAGTATAGGATATTATTATACTGTATAAAGATTAAAGAGTATATAAAACTATAGTTTATAACTATATTATATGTTCATATATTATGATGTATTATAAAGAAAGAATACTATATAATTTATAAAGTGTACTTTATAATACATATTTTTAAGTTTTAACTTTTAAGTAATTAAAGATTTATATATTCCATATTTTTATATTCATTATATAGTATATAATAAATCATTCATTACCTACAAAATGATGAATATAAAGAATCTCCAACACTTTTATTGATAAAATAAAACAAAGATTAAAATTAAAGTATTTTTCCTAACCATAGCAGGAAGTACCGCCTTGATAATACAGATTCTCATTGTCTTCGATAGACCACTGATTAAAATGAAAATTATAGTGATCTTCAGACAGTATCTCTTCTTCACCAGGTACAACATGCACACGGATTTGCTTCACCGAATTGAACCTCTTCTAACGCATCAAGCAGATTATCAATCTCTTCTTCTGCTCATTCCTCAGTCCTATAAAGGGATAATTTAATTAATAGCTAATAAAATAAAATAAAAAAGTAATATTATGAACATAACAAAATATAGAAATGATTATACCTGAATATCTCAGATACGTCTTCTTCATTCAATTCTCCATCTTCCTCGTCACATAGCCACTCATCAAAAGGATCTGATAACAGGTAGTTATCAACACGAAGAAGATCTGTGGTCTTCAAGATCCTATTGTTCTTTTCATTTCGGCGTTGCAAACGCATGTTATGGTTCACATAAACCAAATCATTCAACCTTTTTGTCTGTAAGCGATTTCTTCGCTTTGTATGAATTTGGTCAAATGTGCTCCAATTGCGTTCGCATCCTGATGAAGTTGTTGTTTGACTCATAATGCGAAGTGCAACCTTCTGCAGCACCGGAAGTTGACCACCAAAGGATGCCCACCACTTATCTGTAAATTAGAAATAACATAACTTAGTATTATCAAAGTTTATAAAAAAACTATCTAAAATTAAATAATATTGGGGTCAGTTAATAGTTAATACCAGGTGACCCTTTTTGAGCAGCTGTTATCGAAAAATCACTCCCAAGAATTCCTTCCAAATTTTCGAATGACGCATACTGTTTTATAAAAAATTAATTGTCATAAAAAAAAATTAATTAATTTAAATTAAATTTACCTGCATCATTGCTGCTGAAGCCTCTTCTGAAGTGAGTGACATTTTTTGGATAACTCATAAGAGACTCATGTGAATTTCAGCTGAGGAATCAGTTCCAAATTCATAGATAAACCCGAAGCTTTGGTTCACAACGTATTCCGGATTCAGTCTAACAGCAGCCCGATGTAGATCAGTGACTAGTTGAGTACTCCATCGTCGGTCGATAATTTTCTAAACTGCTTCATATTTTCTAATCTTGTCACGATGCATAACTGCTAAAATTTGTTTAACCTTTGCAACAGCTTCACAAAGGTGACCCATTGTAGGTAAGTCACCATCTACAAAGCGAATCAATTTTAGCAAAGGTTCACCCAACATTAGTGAACTCTTCATCCTCTTTGAAAACATCAGATCACTGACGATACCAATAATGGCTTACCCCTGCCTTATTTTGGAAGAAGCATGAGTTTTGAATTCACTGTCAATAATTAGTTGCTGAACTGCAGAGAAACTGTCATAGATGCTCCAGATTGCAAGAAAACTCATTACAAAACGAATTGCAGCTGGCCTTATCAAGTCTTTTCCATTAGAGATACAACGGAATCGGGCAAGTACCCACGCACTGCCATATATAAATTTAGAGATTTTTCTCGCCTCTTGTATTATTTGACTCACAAAGTCAAACTTTTCAATATCATGACAAACGAGGTCAAAAACATGTGCAGCGCAGGCACTCCAATACAAGTGAGGATATTTAATCATTAATAATGCTCCAGCTGCTTTGAAGCCTGCTTCTTGATCCGTTATCACTTGAACCACGTTATAGGGCCCGATTTCATCAATCACTTTAGAGATTACATGACATAGATACTCTCCAGTCATTCTCTCCTCTCCAACACAAATAGACTTAATGAAAACAATTTTACCAAGGCAAGATACTAGAAAATTGATCAACTTGTTACCTCTACTATCCCTCCAACCATCAGCCATAATGGTGCATCCATTTTTCTCCCACAATCTTTTATACTTACCCACAATTCTTTTTTCTAACTTCTCTACCTCATTTTTTAAGAGTTTACCAAAAATTTCAAATGCAGTAGGAGGCTTATACGTCCGGCCATAATTAGCAACAACGTTAATCGCCTCCCCATATGCAGGTGAGTTGGCAACATTAAATGCCAAACCATTTTCAAAAAAGAATATCCCTACACACCCATCTACAAACCCCTTATCTTGTGGAACAAGGGTCTGTTCCATTGTGCGTTGTGTGGCTCTATGCATCGATGACATAGGGGAGGGCCACCTGTTGCTTTTCTACCAAAGATACGACCGTCACTGGTTGATCCTCTTCCACTAGAAGAGATATGTTGAGGTTCCGTGTATTCCTCATCAGGAATTCCATAGTCATCCTCGTTGAAATGTCTATAGTTAATGTTTTGAGTAGAGCTAGTTCTAACTCTTTTCTCAGCAGTCCTTTGCTCAATTTCTGATTTAATTATAGCTCTTACCTCAGGCGGAACATCTGGACATGGCCGACTATCACCTCTAATCCCGCCTAGATGTTGGCGCATTCGGGTGATCCCTCCATTTTTCACCTTGTTACAGTAGTTGCATCGGAGTTGTTGTTTTGATTTCCCCATCCTATCAGCATTGGTGCAATGCTGCCATGTTGGATCTGTGGTTGTTGCAGTCCACTGAGAATAAGCTTGGCTCTCTACCTCTACCTCTTGCTCCTGGTCCTCCTCCATTTTATTTTTAACTACAACAAACTGACAAAGTTAAAAAAATATTTAATTCAAAAGATCATATATATAAAAAAATAATATACATGACATAAATATAATCAACATGAAAATAAATATAAACAAATAATATATCTCTTTAGAAAAAACTCAAAAGACTGAGAAAAATAAAATATAACTAAGAACTACTGAAGATTAAATACTAACTTATAAGTTTTAACTATAAAATAATATACATGAAATAATTATAATCAACATGAAAATAAAAATAAACAAAATTATATACCTTTGATTGACTCTTTCTTTTCAGCCCCGATCCACTGTTAGCGTTTCGCCACCTTTAAAAAAGAGTCAAAAGATTGAGAAAAATAAAATCTAAACTAAGAACTACTGAAGATTAAATATTAATTAACTTGTCAGTTATAACTACAAATTACAAAATAATATACATGAAATAAATATAATCAACATGAAAATAAAAATAAAGAAAATAATATACCTTTGACTGACTCTTTCTTTTCAGCCCTGATCCACTGTTAGCGCTTTGCCACCTTTAAAAAAGAGTCAAAAGATTGAGAAAAATAAAATCTAAACTAAGAACTACTGAAGATTAAATATTAATTAACTTGTCAGTTGTGACTACAAATTACAAAATAATATACATGAAATAAAAATAATCAACATGAAAATAAAAATAAACAAAATAATATACCTTTGATTGACTCTTTCTCTTTAGCCCCGGTCCCCTGTTAGCGTTTCACCACCTTTAGCAAAGAGTCAAAAGACTGAGAAAAATAAAATCTAAATTCTAAATTAAGAGTCTAAGAACTACTGAAGATTAAAAACTTGTAACTAAAAAGAACAAACTACTAACTACTTAGTAAGAAGAGAAGAAGAAGAAAATTGGTGAGAAATATGATAGAGGGGGGCATATTTATAGGTAAATAGTGGAGGGTATTTTTGGAATTTTCTTTTTTTATTTTAAAAAAAAATTATTTAATCATTAATAGGCTCAGAATATTCCAAGAATATTCTGAATTTATCCCAAAAATTTCGGGCGAAATTTCGTTAATTTCGGTTTATTTCGGAAAATATCGAAAATTTCGTTGATTTCGGTCAATCTCAGCCGAAATCAAACGGTGGTAGGTAAGGATTTCGACCGAAATCCCAAAATTTCGATATTTCGAAATATCGTCTCCCATCTCGCGAAATCTCAACGAAATACGACGGTGGTAGGTGAATATTTCGGACGAAATCACGAGATATCGAAAAAACGAAATTTCGCCCGAAATTGTCGAAATTTCGCCCGAAATCGTCGAAATTTCGCCCGGAATCTGCTCACCCGAAATTCTACATGTTTCGATGTCGGATGCCCTTGTACGAAATTTTATACCTTGCGGGGTGTTTGCTAGTATTATTTATTTAAATTCTAATTAATGAGCCCCTCCCCCACCAACATTAATTACCGCCCAATCCACCCAATTCATCTCCCTTAATCTTTTGCATCTCACAATTAATAATTTCCCCCACTAAGCATCTCATTAAATAATTATATTTATGGATCATCTCTTCATTTCTCATGTTATCCTTCTCATCTCATTTATGAAACTTATCTCCCTCTTCCATCTCTTCTTTATATCACCCATGAAATAATAGGAGACTAAATTATGGTAAAAACTGATTAAACCCTCCTTTATTTTCATCCTTCATTATCCCACCCACCCACCAAAGCAAAACGTTTGAAATTGTAAGTTTTAACATCACCTGACACTTTGAGAAGTTGTAACGCCTATTACTCTGCCTTATTTTCCATCTTTCCTTTTGCCCTATATCTAATCTATAAAAGAACCACTACATCTCAAAGGGCATGGTGGCTACGTACCTAGGAGTTTCTAGCTGATTGGGAGAAGACAAAAATATAGAGAGATGTCTCAGGTTGTGTTTGGGAGGAAATTTGGGGTCAAAGTCCGTCCCGTAATCCAATCCTTACATCAAAAGGGAGGAAGAGGGATTGAAGGAGAACCCTGTCGGGAATCCGCTTGCTGGCGATCTGCACAAGATTGTCGATACAAGGTCTTACACCAACTTGTTATCCCAGTTCGTCACAGCCAATTCTGACCGCAACCTGGCCTTCACTAACCTGTGTCTTATCTTCTCTCTCGTGCATACTCCTACTTGCTTTTGAATATTGTTATTAAACATGTTCATACTAGAAATCTCTGTAAATCCGGTATTCTGTTGTCCAATTTGAGGACAATTCTCATAAATCCAGATATTTTATTTGTTGATTAAACCTAAACATTATCAGTCACACTCTTTAGGTTGTAAAAATGTTGCCATTTGCACAGTATCATCTACCTGTCGTGGTATTGATTTGGTTTCTGATATATAAAGTTGATGAACTTTGCACTATGTTTTCAAATTTCAGATAAAAACTCATAGAGAGACGAGAGAGCAAGAGGAAAGGTTGATCTTACCCATTATATTTTTGTGTGAAAATAATATGCTAAATTTATTTGGTGTGAGCGAACAGTAGGGCTGTGAATGGGTTGGACTCGGTTTGGATGGTTCGATCTAAGTTTGGTGATCCATGTGTCCATGGAAGCATCAACCTTGACTTTGAAGGGGTAATGTGGTGCCCGCATTCTCTTTCACTTTAAGTTTTCAATTTATGTTGTACCAATTTTTTAATTTTTTATATTCTAGGTTAAATTAAAGGAAGAAAGAACCTTACCAATTCCCTCATGCATCAACCTCTCATTAGACATATTCTCTAACCCTTTATAAATAAAACCCAGCCCATACCACTCTTATTAAGCTTAAAACCAATATTCTCTACAGCCATCCACCACCCTCTCTGGTCCATTGCATTTCAGCTCTTTGACAATTTGGTCAATGTTACAGTAAACATTGACAATTTGAAGTTTGGGGTGTCAATGGGCCGGATTTGGCTTGGGACAATGAAATGGATAACAAAAAATAGTAAAAAAAAATAAAAATAGAATGCGTCTCAAAGTGAATTCCTTAATTTGAATTTTTTTCTTGAAACTAACGAAGCTAAAATTGACAAACATACGATTGATAAATTGTGACCACAACCCATATTTACATCAAGGATGCGATGGAGTCTCTTTTAATTATCATTAAATGTAAATTATGTTTTTTTACACTATATACATATTGTGGAACAAAGCAGTTGACAAATGGTAATATTTTTATTTGTAAAATATTTTTTTCCCATTAGAACATTTTTCTCTTTTTTATCACATTCATTCTTTAGAGTCTGATCTTATCCCGTGCATTGCCCGGGGTGTTTTTCTAGTACTATATAATGGAATTCATTAATTTCTTCAAGCGAATTCAATACAGGAAGAGATTGTCTGATCAGTTACCCCAGAGTTTCAAGACTTCGAAATGAAAGAAGATCCAGTTTGTAGGAATGTGAGAATGAGGAGTACAACTGCAGCACTAAAGGATATGATTGCCCATGGAGTGTTGAAATAATCATGCCTTAAGGATGCCATCCACTTGTGCCAATGCTTTTTGCAGTATGCATCTAGGTCTCCGCAAAGACTAGAAAAATAGAATTCATCACTACCAAAGGCAACCTCCTTGACAAGATTGTTAAATAAACGTGACACCTCTTCATTGTCGCCTAGACGGTTCTCTATAATCCCATTATCAATGAGTAAACTCACATCCTTGGGAGTGTTGATAAGGCTATCCATGAGAGATGCATAACTAGTAATTCCAGAATTAGAAAGTCTTTGGCACTGCTCCAAAGCAATAAGATTTCTGAATAATGATTCTGTCCCGTCTACAATTTGTAAATATGGGATTTCCAACTCTCCATTCGTGAAACTTATATCCAATAAGCAATTACTTTCACCCACCTTAAATTTGACTCCAGCCTCATGCAGCTCTGTGGCAGAGCGTGTAACGTCATACCTTTTACCACCTTGGCTTTGGGGCAACACCGTTGTTGAAGAGGGTAGGTGGCAACTTCGTACAAAATCGAGTAGATGCGTTACTTGGGATTTAGAAATTGTCTCTGGAATTTCATCAGATTCAAAAAAATATTTGAAGTAACCATGGGTTAGCTTAAGGAGAGATGGATTTTCATCATCATCTTGGTTAGTAACGAAAGATAGATTGAACAAACCCTCAAGAACAAAGAAGGGAATCTGATTCTCAAGTAACATCATGTCGATCATTACAGCATTCCACATCCACCTTGTATTATAAATGGGGTCACTATTGTCTTCCCATATCTTGAAATGCTTCTTAAGAAAGAGCACAAGGATAAAGAAACCATCGAGTAACATCATTTCTATAAAATCGTTGCTACCAAGTTCGATGGTTTCTGCATAACATTGGCGAGCTCTTTCTTCCAACCCCCTCAAACCCTTAACATAGTCCTTCAAGTCTCTCTCAGGGTACCATTCACGAAAAACAGCAAAGTATCTCCATTTATGTTTTTCCATTTCTTGTAAGCTCTTTTTGCCCCGATGGAATGGGCCGATTGAGATTACTCGAGGAATATAAGTTGCTTCATTTATACTACGGAGCATCATAGGAACTTTGTGAATAGAGCACACCGACGATATGGGCAGCACCATGTTTAATTTTTGTTGAATAAAAGTCGCCAATGTAACGTCCGGATTTTCTGTTTGAATGGAAGCATTGTCTCCTCTGTCATGTTTCTCACTTATGGTAGCACTAGCTCCCATCCTTTTCAAGTCCTCTGCCATTGTGAACGAACAGGGGTTCTTTCTCTGTACCAATGAGAATTGAAAGATTAGGACTTTTATACTAAGATGAGTAACCATTGAATTTTCAACAAATTATACTTCACATAGCCATATACTGACCACCAACTCCCAAATTATAATATTTATTATAAAATAAAAGGAAGAAAAAATTTATAATATTTGAGTCATTTTAGCTCATTTCTTTTTCCTAATTGAAAATCATCCCATCAAACGACTCAATGTACACACCATAACCAACTACGAATTAGTCTGCATTGCATTTTTTTAATAGAAGCCACCCAGAAGGGGAATGGGGTTTGGCATGGGGATATTAGACTAATTTTAATTGGGCCAAACCAATAGTAATACATATGTCAAACCAATTGCTATTTGACTCCTAAATTTTAGTATGGAAAATGCAAATTTTATCTTATATTTGAATCCTTTTAAAAGTTCATTCTTTTTCTTAATATAAATCCCTACAAATCAATTGATCATGGCCTTCCAACACCCATGGCCGGCACAGGGAAGAACACAGAGGATATGCTTCCCATTTTTATGTAGAAAATTGCTCACCCCAAGCCTTGTTCAACCCTTATCATACTAGTCCTTGTTTCAATAGCATTTTTCCATATATGAGCAACCATTAAGATAATAAGAGAAACTCTACCTGCAAATGACTGATATGCTTGGGGAGTAAAACGAAAGACAAAAAAGATTAATGCTAGCAAGAAGATGAAAATAATAAATATATAAAACATTTATTTCTCAAACCTCTAATTAGGAATCATCTTTTAATTCTCCTTCGTGGAACGTCTATTTTCCTAAAGAAATGGGAAAATATCTTCAAGGATTGATTACCTCGAGCAAGATATGTATTTATAGAAAAGAAAGACGATGTGATGAGTCTAGAGTCAGGTTCAAGTCATAGGTATTGGTCTCAACCATATACTTTTCCACTTTTTAGGTGATAAAAATATCAAATTAAGCATAATGAGATTATGTTTGCAAACCATTGTATTATATTTGCAACCCTATTTTTGGCATATTAAAAAGGATCCATCCCTCGGCTAACACTCCTCGAAGAACATATATAATCGATTTCGCTTTGATTTTCGTAAAATGGCCTTAGTTCTTTCCGCACCTTCTCATGCCTTGGATAATTAAGACTATTTATTTGGGAATTAATTACTTCTTGAAAAGAGTTCAACAACAATGAGTCTTTTTCTTGTGTGAGGCAGCTATGGGCACCACCACATAACCCTTTTCTTCTTTTTGGAGAGTGCAATAGGGGAGAGTGGAGATAGGACTCCCCAAGGAATAAAGTTTCCCCTTTCCTTTTGATGCTTTATGGTGGAATCCAAACCATCTCTTGAGATTCTTGTTTGCTTCTATAACAATGAAAAGGAAGGAATTGTCCCACTATCCGGCTTTATGGATGAGGATGTTAGAGTATTTAGATAGGTAGCTTGTTTGGGATAGGATTTTGTCTTGGCCCTCGTCAGACCAAAATCGTCTCGCCCACTCACAAAGCCCCTTTAACTGCCATTCTAACCCAAGTTATGAAATTCTGACTCGGTAGCTAATTTTTTTTCCTAAAAACCAAGGTTACATTGTTGAACCATAAGGGTTAGTGAACCTTAACCACAATTAAGAGGTGTCAATGGGGATGTGTTGACCCATGGAATGGAAGCCAAACGGCGAGGGCCAGACGAAATCAATTCCCACAAGGAAATCAGATTTGGTCTGGCCCACTCACAGAGCCTCTTTAACTGCCCTTTTAACCCTGAGTTAAAAATTTTAACTTCTATGATTATTTTTTCTAAAAACCAAGGTTATATGGTTGAACCCTAAGGGCTAGTCAATCTTAACCATAGTTAAGGAGTATTAATAGGACACATGTCAACCTGTGGGATGAGGGCCAACTGTTTTGGTCTGGCGAGAGCCAGAAAAAATCCATTCCCCTAAAACCAAGGTTACATGGTTGAACCCTAAGGGTTAGTGAATCTTAACCATAGTTAAGGAGTGTTAATAAGGACACATGTCAACCTGTGGGATGAGGGCCAGACGGTTTAGGTCTGGCGAGGGCGGGGCCAAATCCGATCCCTAGGGATAAAATGTTTGAACTTTCCACAAGGAACCTTTGACTTGCAAGCTACCAAATTGGTCCTCTGTTTCTCCTACGAAGTAACAGACAATGGTGCAATTAATGTGTTCTGTAGTTTCGATATCTCCTTCTCTGATATTGTTATCACTGCTCAGTTATGTAGTAATTGTGAAGATTTGTGTTGACAATATCTTATATGACATGTACTCTGGTTAAACAAATCGTAATGGTGATTCTACAGTTCTTGGTTGCGATTGATTTTGTTCTTCCAATTTATTATGTTACTAGTTACAGCTGGTCAACATTCGCTTATATTGTTTAAAGTATTGGAGGGTATCTTAATCAAACTTCTGGTTTCTCCCATAGTTGGATTGTGATTATCAATTAAAGCTCATAACATGTGTTTGGTGGGCTACCTCTCAGATGACTTATCAAGATCGATTCATACGTAGGGACCAGGCCATGTGGACGGTGCAATTGAAAAGAAATTTATACAATCAAATGGCCGCTACTATTTCATCTCTGCGTTGTCCATGACGCAAGAGTTAATGACAACCCCACTGTAAAGCTTAAGAGAGCACCTCCTTCAACCATATAGTTCCCAGTGAGTTATAGTCTTATTGTGAATATACAATGAGTATAGAATTCATTACAATCTTAAGACCTTACCGGAATGAAAGAAAATAGAGCTTGTGCTACTGTGAGAATGAGGAGTACAAATGCTATAGTAAAGGATACAACTGCCCATGGACTGTTGAAATAGTCCCGTTTTAAGGATGCCATCCACTTGTGCCGACGCATCTTGCAGTACGCATTCAGCTCTTCACAGAGACCAGAGAAATAGAATTTGGAAGTCGGTAAATTAACCTCCTTCAAAAGATTGTTGAACAAATGTGACACATTTCCATTGTCTCCTAGGCCGTTCACAATAATTCCATAACGAATGAGTAACTCCACATCCTTGGGAGTGTTGATAAGGCTATCCATGAGAGATGCATAACTTGTAATTTCAGAATTAGGAAATTCTTGACACTGCTCCAAGGCTGTAAGATTTCGGAAGAGTGATTCTGTAGAGTCTTGATTAATTTTTAGATGTGGGATTTCCAGCACTCCATTTCTAAAACGTATATCCATTAAGCAATTACTTTTGCTCACTTTAAATTTGACTCCAACCTCATGGAGTTCTGTGGCACTGCGTGTAACATCGCACTTTCTTTCATCTTGGGGAATCACAATTGGTGAAGATAGGAGGCAATTTCGTACAAAATCGAGGAGATGCTTAGCTGAGGATCTAGAGGTTGTCTCTGGAAATTTATCCATTTTCTGAAAATAGCTGAAGCAAAGACAAGCAAGTGGCTTAAGGAGAACTAGAAGCTCATCATCTTGGTTAGGGACTTCAGATAGTTGGAATAAACGCTCAAGAACGAAGAAGGGAATCTGATTCTCAAGTAATAACATGTCGCGAAGTATTGCACCCAACATCCACGTCGTATGGAAAATGGGATCGCTTTTGTCTTGCCATTCACTTGTACGTATCTGAAGAAAGAGCACAAGGATGAAGAAACCATCGAGTAACATCATTTCTACAAATCCGTCACTGCCAAGTTTGGTGGGTTCTGCATAACATTGGCGAGCACTTTCTTCCCACTCCTTTAAAGCTTTAACATAATCTTCCAAGTCTATCTTACGGTAACGATCAAGAAAAACACCCAAGTATCTCCATTTATGCTCTTCCATTACTTGTAAGCTTTCTTTGCCATGGTAGAATGGGCCAATTGAGATCACTTGAGGAGTATAGGCCGCATCATTTACTTTATGGAGCTTCGTAGGAACTTTATGAATACAACACCTCGAGGATAGGGCAGAAACGGTTTGTAACTTTTTTCGAATAGAAGTCACCAATGAAATTTCTGGATTTTCTGTTTGAATGGAACCATTGTCTCCTCTTTTATGATTCTCATGACTTACGTTGGCACTAACTTCAATCTTTTTCGAGTCCCCTTCCATTGTGAATAAACAATGTGTCTTTCTCTACACACATTAGAATTGAAAGGTTAGGATCCTCATAATTAGAGGACTACGCATTGAGCTTTCAACAAATTATACTTCCCAGATCTATATATTAACCGACTACCAAATTATAATTTTCATTATACAAAGAAATTTATAATATTTTAGTCATTTCAGATTGCTGTCCTGTTCTAATGCAAAATCATCTCATCAAACGATTCTAGGAATTACACACCATCACCGAATTGGTATCCATTAAGCCATTACTTGTGCTCATCAAACGACTCCATACACTAGTATAATACACATTGTAATAACTATTAGTAGCTGTAGCCATGAGGAGTGCCACCCAAAACCCTGAAGGGCTAGCCAAGTATTTTTTTTTGCTAAAGCTGACACTACCAAACATGTCTTTCCTCTTGCGTGTGTAGTCGAGTGTTGCCGATCCATGGTTGGCAGCGGAATCAACCCTGAATACCGAGCTGGGAAGGTGTTTAGGGAGTCACAAGGTTGCCCAATCATAACAATAATTGATTGAAGCAAGGAGGGTTCGGCTTATTGATCCCGGAAGCTATTGAAAAGTTATACCCATAAGAAACGAGCCAAGTTATACCCATAAGATATGAGCCAGGTTGTTAACTAATAAGCCTGCTCAAAAACGTTTTCAAGGATAAAAAAAAACTGTTGATTTTGATTTATTAAAACATATTTTTTAATTGTTTTTATGAAATAAAAGTTGGGATTTAATGATTTGGAAGAAAACTATTTGGATGGATTTAAAATGGTGTTATTACACTAGTAGTTTTGGAGAGAAAAAACCATGTTTTCAAAAGAAAACTGTTGTGGCTTTTAATAGTCCCACATCAGATAATTATGAGACTTTAAACCACTTAATAAGTTATCCCCCCTCCTTAGAGATTGTTCTCTTGTGTGTGCTCGTACACCAAGTGTAGGTGCACTAGCGAGGTGTATTGCACTGAGCGCGACACGCTCACGTGCAATGAATGCTATGAGGCGCACTTGGCATTTTGCACGCCGCATCATCTTGAGTTGCCTATTCTTTTTAATAATAGAAGTCAGATCAACAGTGTAGATCTAATCAGGATTGAGATGGTGGTTTGGATTCCATGATCCGTTACGGATCATGGGTGTGTGTCCAGGTTCGTTGAACTAGGTAGACTATTGAATGGGCCCGTTGGGGAAATCAAAGAGACTCAGTATTGGGTCGGTTAGTAAGCCCAAGTGTCTCCCAAGGCTTAGCCCTCACCTATATAAGGTGAGGATGAAAAGGAAGATTTTATAGAAGTTAGAATTAATATCAGCTGCGAGATTGAGCTCAGGAAGAGAGCCCGAACTAGAAAAGAAAGCTTCAGAACTCCATTGGAGATCTGAAGTCCATCTCGAGGTTGAAGAGGACTCAACCCAGTAAACCAGATCACAGTATTCAACCAATCCATTTGGACTAGTTAATCCTCTATCACCAAACAGAGATGTGATCTGACTATTACTCTTGTCAATTGAGATCGATCTATAACCAAACAGAGCACTGTCCGAATTTACCAACAACTAAGAACAGAAAGAGAACTCGGCCAGTGTAGTAATACACTGACTCTTGGGCACTGTTACTAAACAGTACCAGTAGACAATCTGTTTCCAAATAGTATGTCTTTTCGAAACTGTTTCCAGGATTCTCAGAATCTGATTTACAAAATCTATACAGATCCAATTCTGGAACTGCTTCAGAATCGCTCCTAGAGAGTAATTCTGTTTGGCAATCACTTGTGATAGCCTAATCTAGTTTATACAATCTGTATAACCAGGATAACTAAAACCTTACTTGGAATAACAATTGTGGGCATCCTAAAATGAGGTTTAAGTACAGTTCTGTAGAGGAACAGATTGATTCCTGGCTAGGTTGAATCCTGAGGATAGAGTTGCCTTAATCCCTTGCACAAACGGGAGACTCCAACTATCTTCAAGAAGCGTTTATCGCGTCTCTTAGCTTAATTTGATTAAGGATATTTTGCGGTCATCTTATGCAGGCTATTTGAAGTAATTAACCAACAAAAAGAAGGTCCCTGGAATCTAATTTTGTTGGCTTAGCATTCGCATGTCACTCCTAATCCAAGAGTGAAGCCCAAACCTAATGAATCATGGCATACCAGTGGTGAAAACAATATATAACTTCTTTATATATATATATATATATATATATATATATATATAGATTTATTATGGATATATAAAAAATATAATCAGTATGTATACATTAATATAACAATATGTATAATATTTAGTGTATATATAAGATATAACTTAAATTATATATGGTGTATATATTTTTCAGTGCACTTGTAGGAGTCGCTCACAAATTCCTTACCAAGGGATATTCAATAGTGCAACAATGAATTCTTGATTTCTCTCGTCGAATTGATTTGATTACTTTTTCAAGTATGAATTATGTTAGTGTTAGGGCTTAGCACGGTTTTGCAGTGGTTCAATTCAACGAGAGAAATCAAGAATTCATTGTTGCACTATTGAATATCCCTTGGTAAGGAATTTGTGAGCGACTCCTACAAGTGCACTGAAAAATATATACACCATATATAATTTAAGTTATATGTTATATATACACTAAATATTATACATATTGTTATATTAATGTATACATACTGATTATATTTTTTATATATCCATAATAAATCTATATATATATATATATATATATATATATAAAGAAGTTATATATTTATGTAATATAATATATATTTAGAGATGGACTGGCTTGAGCCCGACTTTATTAATAATAAAGTCCGGCCTGATTAAGAAAAAAGTAAGACATGGGCCTTTAAATATCATTCCCATTTAGAATCAGGCCTAACAAAGCCCGAGCCTAGCTCGGCCAATTGATAGCTCTATGCCCCTACATTTTGGCCTATAATTTGTTTCCAATTTGGGCATATTTGATTATTTTTTTCCATTTTAGGCAAGAACCTTATGTTTGATTGTCTAGAAAATAAGTGAAAAGATGGAAAAGAAAAGAAAATGGGATAAAACACGACTCAGAATTTTATTAAAAATCTAACTTTTTTTTTTTTTTCTTTCTTTCTCGTGCTTTCACTTATTTTCAACCAAACATTTAAAGGTTTTGTTCTTTTTTTTTTATCTCCGAAGACCACGTGGTGACCTTTGGCAGGCCCCTTGAGGTGGCTTAAGGATCCGTACCGCACGTGTATTCTCACAAGTGCAAGACAACCTTAAATCACTTATGGGTTTTGATCAGGTGCAAATGGGAGTATAGTGTTCAATGCACCTTGTGAGATCTCACCACGTACACTGTCCACTAAGAAATTAGAGCATGGATCAGCGGACCTCGGGTCCCACTTCTTATCTTACCCCGTGTCCCTTTTAACACCCCTTTAACCCTGGTTTAAGTTTAAACAAATTATAATTAAGATTTTGGTCTTTTTCTTTTTCTAAGCACCGTGGTTGGATTGCTTAATCTTAGGGGTGAGTGAATCTTAACTACAGTTGAAAAATACATAAAAGTGGAGCGTGGACCAATGAGGACCGGCTATTCCTTACATAGAAGAAACTAGAAACCACGGGCACGTTAAGTATTTTCCAAGACATAACTATCCAACCCAAAATTTGATCATCGGAGTTTTTTCTAATTAAGATATGCTTAGGGCACCTAAAAATTGTGTAGCGTTAAGCATGTCTTGGATACATTCCCTCAAACGCCATGTGTCCTTATTAAACTCCTTTAACTATGGTTAAGCTTAAAAAATTAAGGTTAAATTTTTTTTTCTTTTTAAAAATCAAGGTTAGATTTCTTAACCCCATTAGTAAGAGGGTCATGGACCAATGGGACTTCACATTAAACTACATATTCTTTTTTTGTTGGTAGGTGAAAATCCAAAAAAAATAAGAATCGAGGTAGGTGAAAATCCAACATCAAAAAACAAGAATCGACTAGGGAGAGGGATGATTTTGCGAATTAGACATTTCCCAGAAGAAAAAGTCAGAGTATTGGACACTTGTAGCGGCCCCAATTGCTTCTTTAGAAGATTTGCGACTGGGGATTTTGAGGCTAGCAAAATCCTTAACTTTAACCCTTATTGCACTCATCCTTGTTATAGCATTTTTCACATATTAGCAACCACTAGGATTATAATAGAAACTCTACTTGCAAATGGCTGTTCACATGAGCTAATGTTAGTTCAAGAATCAATGGTTTGCTAACAAGAGTAGGTACAAAACTAAAATACAAAGATTAACTATGAACATGAGCTCCAGATGATAGGGATATTTAAGGAATTAAAGTTTTAAAAAAATATTGACAAAAAATACCCTTTTATATTTGTAATTTTCAAACTATCACAGTCATAAGATATATTTTGGGCCTGGTTGCTCCAATTATCTCTTCAACCTAAACCTCCTGCTCATAGTTAATCTCCAAAATAAATTATAAATTTTTTTTCTCCAATCTCTAATTAGAAATCATCTTTTCTCCTTAACTATGCTTATTCGAAGTTCAAAAAATTCTCAAGAGTTCGTAGAATATAATATCTATTTTCTTTAAAACATAGATTGAAAAAAATGATCTTCATAGATTACCTCACGTCAGTTTAAGCTAAGCACAGCTGCTTCTTCTTCCTCTTCCTCTTCTTCTTCTTCTTCTTCTTCTTCTTCTTCTTCTTAGTGCACAGAAGCTTACAAGTGATATACATATTTATAGGAAAGAAAGACAGATGTGGTGAGTCAGAGTTAGGTACAAGTCGTAGGTGATTACACAGAATTTGCTGTGTTTGGGTCTTAGAACATCAGTCTGTTCTGAAGCTTCGGAGAACCTGAAACTTGTTTTTGTTCTTCGAAAGAATATTCTTCGTTTCTTTCTTTCATAGACTCGAAAGGAATCCTTGTGAGGACCATGTCTTCTTCTTCCTTAGTCTCCACCGGTCCCCACTATAGGGTGGGTGGTCTCTGGAATTTTGGTGGTCAATTTCCCGAACTTCCAAACGTATTTAGCTCCAATGGACCCAAAGAAAACACACATCTCAACTAACATCTATTAATTATTGCCATATACCAAATATTTGAGGTGCAAAGCACTATTAAAGTTTCACCATTTCACTCTAGAAATAATAATTCAAGATTCATGTCATAAATTTCTACAGCTGCTGCCGACCTATGGTGACTGTATGTAGGTTCAAGTCATGCCATAGAGAATTAAATACTTTACTTCGGAATTAGTTCTTGAAAAGATGTTAAAACTATAAAGAGCACTCCATCGTTTGGTGGCCCCATGTAAACAGTAGGTAGGCCTCCCATTTTATAAGATACAGACACGCAACAACGCGAAAACACGCTTAAGATTGGCCTATTACATGATGATCATGACGCTGATGTTATTAGAAGTTAGTGCCACTAAATGAGTATTAGGGATGGCAATATGACCCGACCCCATAGGGGCCCCGACCCACCCCTATAGGGGTGGTTTTTTTTCAAAAAATTCAGGGGCGGGGCGGGGATGGTATAAAAAAATAAGACCCGACTCGGGGGTGGGGCAGGGGCGGTTTTAGTATACCCCGCTCCGGTGCCCCGTCCCGCCTGTATTTTTTTTTATATATAATATATACAACTAATTGGAATGAAATTGATCTTCCTGTTCAATGGAAATTACAAAATAAACTACCTCAAATAAAAATTCAACAAATATATAATGATAATCCAGATCAAATCATAGAACATGCTGATGGAAAAGTCGTTATTGATTTCTCCTCCAAATTCAAAATAGATGATATTGACTCTAGGACGTTTCAATTTGAACCTTCTAGATTCTCTTGTTCTTCAATTCCTTCAAAACAGAGAATACCAAATTTATTAGGTTTAAGAAACACAAATATACCTCAACCAAGTTATACAGTTAAAACGAAACAAAGGATAGAACAAGAAGAAACAGAGTCAAATACATCACAATCACCTCCTTTATCCTCAACACGATCTCAAATGAATGATTCTCAAATCAATATTACACTATCTCAAATAGATATGATAGATGCTGAATTTGAAATAGATAAACCTTTTATTCGCAAAGATTTTAATTCAGAAGAAAATGAAGAATTACGCAATTAGTACTTCTCAAACTTTGATAAAGAAAAAGATGAAATCTTACAATATTATTATCAATTTTTAAGAAAACATAAATGTCAAATGTATTTCTTTAAATGGTTCGAAATTTATGCTGAAGCAAATTCAATCTATTTTCCTTTTGCTAAAACTCTAAATGTCACAAGTAAATCTTCAACTACTTGGCAAATTAAAAATAAAAATATAGAATCAATTCATCCTCCCTTAGAAGAATTTCAATTTACTCATCAAGAATCTCAATTAGTAGTTTCTCCATTTAAAGTAAAATTAGACAATATAGCTCCTACAGCTAGAGATATGGGAAAAATTATGGAACAAAATAATTACACAAATCAACATTTGAATACTATAGGAACACAATTAAACAGAGTTGAAAATTTAATTCAAAAAGAAAAAATTTTACCTCAAACTGAACCCCAAAAACAAACAGATAAACCAATTTTTATACCACATCAAATCCGAAGAGAAATGTCAAAACAATTATCTTCAAGAACTTTAATGGAAAAAATTGATGAAAAATTAGATAAACTAAATACGATTGTTTACAAATGTTCTCAAGTTCCAGATTCTCCTCCACTAGAAACAGAAAGTTCACACATCAATATAGTAACACAAATACCAGAATCTTATTCACATTCAATAAATGTTTTAACAAAATTACCAAACATATTAGAATCCGATTCCGATAATTTATCTGATATTCAAGATATTGATCAATTAGAATAAAATTTTACCAAAGATGTTAATAATTCAATAGACCGTATTAATAACTCAATTAATCGTTTAGATTGGAAAAATGCTCCAACTAAAAACTTTTATCCAAGACCTACGTATCCTGATATCCAGATCGAGGAACGTGGACAACACCGTCAAGCTTCCTATTATAGTGAATCTATTTATGAGTGGAACATTGATGCAATGACAGAATATCAAATTTTAAATTTATTACAAGAAATGACAATGGTCAGTACAGCTTATAGGAATAGACATGATTCATCTGATCATTCTGTTGCTCAAATGCTTGTAGCTGGGTTCACTGGACAACTCAAAGGTTGGTGAGATCATTGTATCATACTAGAAGATAGACAAACAATTCTTAATGCTTATAAAACCACAAATAATGGAACCATAATCCAAGATTACAGTGGTGAAAATATTCAGGATGCAGTTACAACCTTAATCTTCTCTATTGCAAAACATTTCATAGGTAACCCTTCAAAAATCAAAGATCGATCTACTGATCTTATCAACAATTTAAAATGTAGAAAACTTCAAGATTTTAGATATTATAAAGACACATTCCTCACAAAAGTAATGCTTCGTGATGATTGTGGCAAACCTTATTGGAAAGAACGATTTCTTTCTGGTCTACCAAATGTATTTGCTGAAACAATTAGGGAAACAATTAGAGACAAAAACAATGGTGACATACCATATGACAAGTTAACTTATGGTGATCTAATCACATTAGTCAATATTGAAGGTTTAATATTATGTAGAGCACTTCGACTCAAAGACAAACTTAAAAAAGATCAAGTTACTAGCCGTAAAGAACTTGGTACTTTCTGTGAACAATTTGGGTTTGATTGTGAAAAATCTTAACATAAAAAATCAAAACACAAATATGTTAAACCACACAAATCATATAAGTATCATCACAAAGGTATCGACAAAGACAATCAATACTATAAACAAAAATACTCCAAACCTAAATACAAATCTCGACCTAGGTATAAAGACAAACTACCTTCTAAATCTTCTAAATGGTTTTCTTATTCAAAACCCTCTTCTTCAAAAATACAAAAGAAACACAAAAAACCTTTAATATGTTTTAATTGTGGAAAAGAATGTCACATTAAACCTAATTGTCCTGAAGAACAAAAGAAGAAAATTAATCACTACAAGAAACAAAGGTATTACCAACGGTTTTAATTCCGTGGGTAAAAGTATATTTCCGTTGGAATAAGTAGTAGCAACGGAATATTGTCCGTTGGTGGTCCGTGGCTAATACGGGTGTGGGTAAAACCTATAGCCACGGTAATGTCTTCCGTGGGTAAGTGCCCACGGACTTATTTCCGTGACTATTACTCCGTTTTGAATTCCCGTTGGTATTTGTAAATTATTACCCACGGAAATTGTTCCGTGACTATACATTATTACCCACGGTAATTTTACCGTGCCTATATATCATTCCCACGGAAATTTGACCGTGACTGGTTGATTATTACCCACGGAAATAAATCCGCGTCTATAATTATTACCCACGGAAATAATACCGTGGGTATTTGTCTTACCCACGGAAATAATATTGTGGCTATACTTATCACCCACGGTAATTTTACCGTGACTAATACCATACATATAATTTTTTACATTACCCACGGTAATATTTCCGTGGGTAATTCCTGTGAAAAAAAAAAAAAAACAGGATCTATTTGCATTTGCAAAGAAGCTATCACTTGTTTACCTGTTTTGTTAATATCCGATCTAAATAAACAAGTAGTACGCAAGCACCAGTCGCTACAAGGGAAGATTGAAGCAGATGGTAACTTGCAAGCTTTTTTTTTCTTTTTTTAAAATCAGCAATGTGAAATATATTTTAAAACAGTGGAAATACAAGCAGTTTTTAGCACTTGATGTGAGATAGGCACTAAAAATGATGAAGAGAAATCCTTACAAATAGGAGTTTCAAAGCCCAAGTGAAGGTACAACTTTATGAAAGTAATGTACTGAGGCAACCACCCAAGTTTATGGAACTTCCTGACCTTCCTTTGTGCTTTATATATCCATGGAAAATGGAATATATTGATAAACGATTGTTTAAAGAACTGGAAACTCAAAAAATAAAGAGAAAGGATTGTTTAAAGAACTGGAAACTCAGAGACAAGATTCTCCATTGAAGTACCTCAACTTTTTTTGATTGAGCTTCTGCTTTTGCACTTTGGAGAAACATTTGAACATGAGAAACTAATAAGAAACAATACTAAAGATGGTAAGAAAAGTAAATTCAGCTAAATACTTTGATATGGATGTGTAAGATTGGGAAAAAAAGTCAAGTGGGGTGAATAGATTTACCTTCCCAATGTGACCAACTACCGATATTTCTTGCTCATTTTTACTCCCTTTAGCGAACATGCAAAGGTCGAGCATCCCCCGAGAACCATTATCAAATTCAATGATAACAAATGCATTATCAATGATATCGGGTACCTGTTCCCGAAGTGAAATTGTGAGGCAACAAGAGGTGATCAAAAGATAAAGAAATACTAGTTCTTGTTTAGTAAGTACCAAGTCTAGAACAACTCAAATTTCAGCAAAGTAGAGATCAAATGTTGTAGAGGTTGCACTTGAAATTTTCATGCATAAATAAAACTGCATAATATTTATTTTTGGTTTGAAAATTAAGCCTATAGATTCTAAAAAATATTTTTAGCAACAGTCAACAATGCAAGGTAGTGGTATAACAGGTATCAAATGTTTCTTCAGGTAAAATTTAAATTAACTTTTGATGTGAACCGTTCTTCTTGAAAAACAACCTCGTCGGACCCATTCCCAAGCGTGAACAAGCAAATAATACAACCTATGTTGCCTGGAATCTTCTAAACGGGTGTTGTGTCCGTGTCAGACTTCGACACTTATTGGATTCTTGTTGGAGACTTTGGATTTTCTTTTCTTTATTTCGTTACTTACAAAAAATAAATTGAAATACACTATAGATAGGTATTTTAGTTTATCCTTTAGAAGGTTTATAGGTAGTGAATACAATGCTATTACATGCATTTATGTCCTTACTTATAAATATATGATATACATCATATATCCTAATTACCAATGTACTAAAAAATTGAAATATCCCTCGAGTAATCGAATCCTTTTTTGGGGGGTCGCCAAATTCAATACCTCGCAACTATGTCGGACTCTTACATGTGTCCATATCTATGCAACTTAGAATACAACGAACTCAAGATAGAACAAAGTCACAAACCATTAGGGCAAGCATGAAGGAATAGAGACCTGAAAGCCCAGCCACACAAGCTTCTACAGCCAAAAGCCTAATTAGGATTACGTCTTACAAAGTGACAAGACTCATCAACTAGATGTGCTAATTCGCAAGAAAAATAAAAAGAAAAATATTCCCCCAGAATCCATAAGCTGACCAGAATGATCCAACAGAATGTAAACAAATTGGGAAATTGATGATGTTCTATTACCATTAGATATATACTATACCATTAGTAGTCAGTACAACTAATGATGTTCTAATAACATCATTATCTTACAAATAATCATTCGTAATATTCAGAAGTTCTTTTATTACTTCCAACGTTGGTTCCCAGTCTGCATTGTGACCACCGAAGTAAACTTTTTTTTATCAGTAATGAAGTGGTAATATATTAAAGATAACTAGTGGAGGCTGCACCTGCAAAGCACGTGTAAGCGATTTTCAATAATCTTAAAACATAAATATAAAAAAAAAAATGTAGTTGAGAGGAGTTTTTTTTTTCATTGCATTTGATAATATATTTATAAATGTAAACATGCAGCATATTATAGTCACAATTTGTGAAAAATCAAGAGGAAGAAGAGATGAGATGTAAGAATATTTAAAAGGTGGCTAAAACTTGCAAGGGTGGAAAGCCTCGAGAAACATCTCAAATTCTTCTTGATTAGATCATTTGGTGAAGCAGGATGAGAAATAGCTTCTAAAATATTTGATGCAACTGAAGTTTTGGTTTATATTAAAAGTTGATCGGCTAACTATTTTGCTTAAGAAAATTTTCAAAAATGAAATATTATCGATCCTTACTTGATAGCTACCAAGGTTCAAAGATGCTATAATCTCATCTGGATATTTAATCCCAATTTAAGTAAGGTGTTCTATTGTTCTTCTGAATTTACCTATTAATGAAATTAGAAACAAAGGTCTAAGCATAAAATCTTCATAAACCAAGATCGTATAATCATAATCCTAAAATTATAAGTAAAAACTGAAAGAGTCAATATTGACCAACCAGTATAGAAATTCAAGAAGATTGAAGACCAAAGTACCCATTTCAGAAATTATAAATATTGTCTACTCTAACCTTCTTTAATGAAGTATGTAGCAAACACAAAAGTTCTTAAGAATGACACTTAGTCTTTAATTTCTCATTAGAAATTGATTGTTCCTCCGCTAATATATAAAAGGGTTTGATTTGGCGCATTATCTCCTTCAAATGAATCTAAAAATTCTACAATACAAGCTAGCAGTTTCGTCTTCCGCTGTCTGCTAAAATAACACAAATAGAGATTGATCAGTAAATGCAAGCAAGTCAAAGGGTGGTGAAATCACCTTTTTTTTCTTGATTAGATCCTTTGGTCAAGGAGGACAAGGTGATTAGGTTAAGCAAGACAAGCTGATTAGTACAGAATTTGAATGGCTTCTAAAATCTTCGATGCAACTAAGATTCAGAACATAACAACCCTCTTTTCATGGAAAGTGGAAGCATCAGATTCAGAACATAACAACCCTCTTTTAATGGAAAGTGGAACCTCGGGATAAGACGTGCTTAAACTGACTAAGGTTCAGATCAACAAAATAGAGGACCAAGAAGCATATATACAAAGCACTGACTGAAAAATGTGATCGTGTAAGATAATGAAATCGAAGCTCACACTATTAAAAATATGGTACCAGCTTATGTTGCCCAATGCAATATTAATGAATGGTAGTATAAAGCACTCTAGAACAAGCTCCTGCAGTTTCTTGATAAGACAAGCCCATCAACACACTCTAGAGAGGTTTTTTGAAATTCCAATAATAAGGATATTGAAGGAGAAAAGGTTATTCTCAAGGATAAAGCTTCTGAGACCGTCTTAGGGTCGAGACCACCAAGATCGTGCTCTTAGAGCATGGGATTTCAAGTGGCCAATCATTTGAAATGGGCCCCACCTGGAATCCCATGCTCTTAGAGCACGGTCTCGGTGGTCTTGGCCCTAAGACGTTCTCAGTAGCAAAGTCCTATTCTTAATTAGAGGATGGAGAAAAATATTTATTTGTTTATTCATCTTCTTGCTGTCTCGGCCCTAAGACGATCTCTGCAGCAAATAGCAAAGTCCTGTACTTAATTAGAGGACGGAGAAAAATATGTATTTGTTTATTCATCTTCTTGCTAGCTAGCAAGCCTTATTACACAATTCACTCTGTTCGAAAATCACAGTATTCAACTAATTTTTTGTTTTTCCTATCATTATCATTATCGATCTAACACTAGCTCATGTGGTTGGTCATTTGCAGCTAGAGTTTCTGTTGTAATCCTTAGTGGTTGCCACCATATAGAAAAATGTTGTAAAAATGAGAATTAATATGATAGGATTTTGCTTGTGAGACCGTCTAGGTCTGAGATTAGGACGGTTGGCACGAGATTCAAAAGTGATAAAAATAGCTGCGATCTGGTGCTAACCATCCAGTCTGGCGATAGTCTAGATCTAGGGTAAGAACTGGACCAGACCGGCTAGTCAAACTGGAAAAACCGGGAACCGGTCCCCTCACCGGTTCCCAAACCTGAATATGTTTAAAAATTGGTCATTTTTATCAAAATTGGAAGAACCGGCCAGTTGAACCGGGAATCAGTGGTCGAAACCGGTTGAGAACGGGTCAGAACCAGCCATAGCTCAATGAAAATGAAATTTTTTTACTTTTTTTATTAAAAAAGGATATAGTTGAACTGGTCAAATTAGAAATCAGCCACTCAACCAGTTTGATGACCGGTCCGATTCTGCTAACATTGAGATCTAGACGGTCTCACAAGCAAAATCCAATATGATAAGGGTTAAAATAGGCTTGGCAGAGCCTTTTCATTTTGAGGGTATGTATCATACATGACGCCATCCATTGTGGTGATATACATCATCCACTATAGATGAAAAAAGACATGGTGCTAACACATAATTAGTGCCTCATTAGTAAGCATAAGAAAGGAGGCAATTGAGATCTTTAATGGAGATCTCCACTCTATCGAGACCTCTTAAGTGCCTCTAATGGAGGTCTCATTAGTCTAAAGTGGAGATTGTGAGTCCAAACAATGCCCAACATTTAAAACATAATTGTTTAAAGATTTATATATCAATAAAAGGTTTTTATTTTTGTTGGGGTTAACGGGGTATCCAGGCCACTTAGAGCACAGGATTAAATCCTCGACCTCATGCAAACCACCAATTACCCTCCTCAAAGAAGTCGGGATAAATCCCTGAGCGTGGCCAACAAGGGGAAATGAATAGCCTCGGATCATGTGCAAACCAAAAGGTACACAGCAAATTAAGAGGCTCGTTGCGAACAGTGGGCCAATCCAGGGCCGGCTCAAGCCATTTGGAGGCCTAAAGCGATAATTCTAAATAGGGTTTTTTTTAAATTAAACTCACAATAAAATAAGACCTTTTTTTAAATTGGGCCTTTTTTAGGGTTTCTTTTCACTAAATCTAAAGTCCACGCTTTGGGGCCTAAAGCGTGGGCTTTGATGGGTTAATGGACGGGCCGGCCCTGGGCAATCGAAAGGTGCTACGTGTCAAATAGAATTAAAGACATCAGACCATAGTCAATCGAATAGTGCCATGTGTTCAACAACCTAAAGATACCATATGCAAACCACGTAGGGCTTGGGCTGCAACCGTTAAGAGTCAATACAACAAGATGACCATGGCCTAGAACCATAGAAGAAGAGGAGACCTCCATTAGAGGTTCCTATAAGATGGCCAAGCTCCCTCTTCAACATGTTGTATCCTTGGCTTCAACTCTCACTCCTCGACTTGCTCATAGAAGGGTTTCAAATTTAGGGCCGTCAATGAGCCAATCCACACGCCTGGGTTTGTCCCAGTGGTAGTGTATCTCCCTTTGGGGAGGAGTGACTCATATTCGAGTCCTGATGTGGCAGTTGAGCGCCCACTCTTGAGTTCTAGTCCCCTAACCCCTAACATAGATAGATAAATGATATAGCTGATTACAAAAGAAGGAAAAAAAAAAAAACCGATCCCGTTCTTGAGCCAGCTCGATTCATCTCAAAATTAGCTGAGCTTGAGTTAGTTATTTTAGCTCGTTGAGTCGATCCGAGCTAAATGATTGAGCTCATTTGTTAACCAAGCTGAACACAAGCAGTTAGTAGCTCGGTTCGACTCCACTCAATTAATTTTACTACTGAATATTAGTTTTCACATAAAAGTTAAGAAACTTAAATATAATTTTTAATTTGTTGAGGTAAACTTAAAAAGTAACTTTATCTTTTCAAAAGTTATAGACTCTCTATATCATATTCTTTCAATTAACTCGCGAGAATAACTATATTAAATTCTTAACTTTTTTCTAGTAGGGAGGATCTAATGAGCATATTTAACTCTTTAAGATTTTGATTTGAATCCTTTTTGTTAAAATTAGGGTAAAGGAGCTTAAAATAATTAGTGCAAGCTCGCAAGCTGGCTCGAGTGCGATTATCTATGGACAAACTGAGCTCAAGCTAGCATTCACGGGCTCGAATTGAGCTCGAGATGAGCTTGAGCCGGCATATATATGTCACGAACCAAGCGGTGGCACCAGGAGCAGTTCAACTCGGCTCGTTTACACCCCCTAGTTTCAATAGATGTGGGTTCATCCGTATGTATCTTAATTAATGTGATATTTACTAATTTAGAAGAGCGGTATTGAACTATTATAGTTTTAACACCTCATGGTGCCTCTGTATGTGAAAACTTAGTTGTCTTAGTTAGGGCTGCACAAAGCCCGATCAATCTGATTGTTCGGCCCGACCTGATGAAGGTTCGGTCTGGCCCAATTTTTAGGCCTGATCGGCCGAGCCGAGCCTAAAAAAAACCTTGAAAAGTCAATCAAGCCGAGCTCGGGCCAACCCCTCTTTGATTCGTCTTGGCTCGATTGTGGCTCAATTCGGCTCGAGCTCAGCTTGGCTCGGTTCGAATATTATTAAAAAATAAAAAATAATAAAATATTATTTATATATATTATTATTATATATATATAAATAATATAAAATCTTTTTTTTTTTTATTTTCTTAAAAAAAGTATTCAAGCCGAGCTCGAGCCAAGCCAAGCCTGGTTCAAGCTTGAATCAATTCAGGCCGAGCCAAGCTTTGAGCTGTGCTTTTGAATTCGGGTAGAGCTTCGGGTCAAATTTTCAAACTTGATTTCAGGCCAAGCCGGGCTTCGAGCCTAGAATAAACTCTTTCAACCCGCCCAAATACACCCCCAGTCTTAGTGACTAATGAGCAAATAGATTAATGCAATTAGTTATATAATCATGTTACGGAGAATAGTTTTCTTTGACTAATACAATTTTCCAGCCTTGTCCATTCTTTATTAATTTAAATATGCAACCTTAGACAAAGACTTTGTATAATCTAAGAGTCTTTTTATATTAGAAATCATTGATAATAAAAAAATTCAACATGTGTTAATTTTAATAACATATATATTATCTTTACTATTATAATGCGAGAGGCAGGCGTAGCTTGATTTTTTCGAAATTCTTAAACTACCCTTATATAAAACAAAACTTTGAATTAATGTTTTACTTTAATTCCCAAACTACACGTTGCTCATCTATCTGTTTAAAAAATAGAATCACAGCCAATCACGATTGAACTCGGGGTTAAAGAATAGAATCACAGCCATTCACGATTGAACTCGGGGAGAGTTCAATCGCACCTGTGGACTAACATGTGTCCCTTTTAACTTCTATTAACTATAGTTAATTCCTTCCCCTCGCTCGCACGTGCATCACACGTGCCACCCGCTAGTGCAATATAAGCTTAGTAAACTCTATAGTGAGAGGTTTGAACTTAAAGGTGAAGCATGATAAAGAGAGAAGGAGATTCCTAATTAGAGGTTTGGGAAAGTTGGTCATCATCATTTTCTTTCTACCAAGCCTTTGAACAATACTAAAATCATCGTGGTCTCCTCGTGTCCCTTTTAACCTCATTTAACCTTGATTAAGCTTAACTAAATTAAAGTTAAGATTCTAATTATTTTTCTTTTGAAAACCAAGGTTGGATTGCTTAACCCTCAAGGTGAGTGAATTTTAACCACAATTGATGAGTGTTAAAAAATAGGGTATGAACCAATGCGGACCGGCCATTTCGTTACATAAATGCAATCACATGTAAGCTAACCATTTTCCAAAGCGTGTTTACCTAATTGAATGAGTGTTACAATGTAAAGAATCATTTTAATTCGGGGTTACTAATTACAATCTCTCAAAGAAGACAAGGATTATCATAACCCCAAATTTCCATTCATTGCCGAGTGTTACTGCATGAAGAGTTATTTAATGTGGAGTTAGTAAATGCAATGTCTGGAGGAAGATTCGTATTATCATAATCCCAAATCCCAATTGTCGAGTGTTACAATATGAAGAGTCATTTTAACGTGGACTTACTAGATAGATATAATCTACTTAAGGCAGACTCGTACTTTCATAATCATAAATTCCCAATTGCTCAGTGTTACCAAGTAAGGAGTTATTTTAAGAGTAGTGAAAGGCAGACCCAAGAAATCTATTTCTAAATCTAAGGCCCCATCTCATTGGTGGATGCCCCCCTCTTAAATATCCACTACATTGGGTACGTTAACTATTTCCCCTATTTTAATGTGGAATTAGTAAATACAATTTCCGAAGGAAGACTACTATTATCATAATAATCCTAAATTCGCAATTGCTAAGTGTTATCATATAAATAGTTATTGGGAATAGTATCTACTATCGAGAGCAAAGGCCGCCGTATGATCAAAATTCCAAAGGTGCAAACACTTAAGTGTGGCCCACTATTAAAAGAAAATGCACCTTGTGGTGGTTTGATTTTCAAATGTGCGGCCTTGCACTCGATAGTAGGTATTTCGAGCAATTTCTATAGTTATTTAATTTGGAGTTACTAGTCGGAGAGAAATTCTATAGTTATTTAATTTGGAGTTAATAGTTGGAATTTCTCGATTGCTATTATCATAATCCCAAATTTCCACTTGTTAAGTGTTACCATATGAATAATTATTTAATGTGAAGCTAGTAGTTGGAATCTCCCGTTTGGCATTATCATAATCTCAAATTCCCACGTTGAGTATTACAATGTGGAGTATTACAATGTGGAGTGCAATTAATTCCCATGTTGATTGTAGGGCGTGTGTGTGTCTTGTGGGTGTGTGTTGAGTGTGCTTAGTTAGTTCAAAATATCAAAAAAAAAAAAAATTGTGGAGTGCAATTAATTAGGGGGAGTGGTAAAGTAGTTGAAATACAGCCTGGTGGTCAGAGGGTCAAGGGTGGTGTGCTACCATAATCTTTAAACCTAAAAACAAATGTGTTACAATGTGGAGTCATTTCAAAGTGAGAGTTATTAATTGAGTATCATAATCCCAAATTTCCACTTGTTAAGTGTTACCATATGAATAATTATTTAATGTGGAGCTAGTTGTTGGAATCTCCAGATTGTCAATATCATAATCTCAAATTCCCACGTTGAGTGTTACAATGTGGAGTGCTATTAATTAGGGGGAGTGGTAACACTCCATGACGGTGAAGTAGTTGAAATACAGCCCGGTGGTCAGAGGGTCAAGGGTGGTGTGCTACCATAATCTTTAAACCCAAAAAAGAAGTGTTACAATGTGCAGTCATTTCAAAGTGAGTTATTATTTGAGTCACTCTATGGGTACTCTTAATTATACTCCCAAATATATTCCCTAATCCTAACAGTTTATAATCAACTATTAAGGGTCAAGATTTCAATTGGTTTATTTTGTCTTTTCTATTACCACATTAATTGGAATCCTAATCATTTAATAATTGAGATAAACGGTTAGGATTAGTGAATATATATGGGAGTATCGCTAGACTAATTCTTATTAGTTAGGGAAAAGATTGTGGATGCTCGAGCTAGGCGTTTTTTCCCATGATTTTGGCTTCTCCCCAATTGATATCTCTTCCCTTTTAAATGCCACATGCCCAATGATTTGTGGAAGTCGGAATGCTGGACATCCACAAAGAGCCAATCTTTTGCCTATTAATTAATGCAAACTCTGCAGGAAGAGTCGTACTATTATAATCTAAAATTCCCAATTGCTAATAATATATTATTATTATTGTTGTTGCGGTTGTTTTTCCTTTTTTTTTTTTTTTTGTTTGAGCAACAATTCGCTCCTTATTCTAACAAAGCCAACTCAACTGCCATAAATTCTAATTAATTTTTTTTTAATTCCTGTGGTTAATAAAAAAATTATTTTATTTTTCTAAGAACTAAGGGTAGATTGATGAACCTTAGAAGTGAGTAAATCTCAACCGCAATTAAATGGAATTAAAAAAGAGACATGTGGCATTAAAAGAGGACCCGAGACATACCCCTCGAATCACCAACTGAGGAGGTGATTATTTTCCTTTTTCTTTTTGGGTAAGTTGCCTGCAGTAGGGTCATTTTATTATATGCAAGCCTTATTGGTAATGGATTACATAATTAAATATGAGCATGAGTTCCGGTTTACCTACCAAAATATGCATTACAGGGATAAGGATAAGTTTCTTTTTTTATTTCGAAAATCAGCAAAAGCCATGTAGAATTGGGATGAGTTTTCTTGATAGAAAATAATTAAGTGAGAAGATATATTTTCATTTCTATGTAATGAAAGGGATTAAGAAACTAATCCTTTCTTAATTTTCAAGAATGTAAGTATGAAATAGAGTTTATGAAGAGCACAAAACAGGCTTAGTTGTAGGGTTATTTTTTAGAAGACAATTAAATGAGGGGCATTCCTATCTTAATTTTTTTTTTAGTATTTCCAAAACTATCCCTACAATTAGATTTTTTAAAATGCTTTTTCTAAAAACAAAAGTTAAATTATTTGCCACTAAGGGTGAGTGAATCTTAACCACAGTTACTTAATTTGAAGAGGACATGTGGTAAGTTGTGGAGGTGTGCGTGTACCGTTAGGGGCGGGGAAATAGTGGGCCCCACAAAATGTATTAATTTTTTTACTATAATTGCCCCCCCAAGTTTTTGTCTTATATATAGTGGCCCCCAATCTTTTTGTCACATAACTAGTGGGCCCCCAATGGAGTCTGGTTATGCCCTTGAGGTTGCACATATCCCTATTGACACACCTTAACTATGGTTAAAAATATCCACTCTTAGGATTCACCTAATTATCCTTAGTTTTTAGAAAAAAATATTAAATTTTTTTTAACCTTAGGAGTTAGTGAAATTTAAATAGGGTAAAGAAATTTGATATTTTTTAAAATTACCAAGGATAGGTGGGTGAATCTTAACCAGTTAAGGGGTATTAATAGGGAAACTTGGTGACCTCAAGGGCATTACCGAGAAAAAAAACTCAAAAGAAAAAAACTACCAAAAAAAAAAAATTTCTCGGGGCTACGCCCCGAACCCCCACTTGCCCGAGTGTGAATTATGACTATATAAAAGTTACAAGAAATGTTTCCAACCCTCTCGAACATTTTGAAGTCGCTTGTGACGATATTCTTAGGACGATCCTGTTTAAGAAGAGTTTTAGCCGAGGCTTTGGTCCTTTTTAATATGGATTTTGCTAGCCCCAAGTGGCAAGTCATCCACAAAGGTAACTTGGTGGCCACAAATGTCAAACTATTTTTTTTTTTTTTTTTAAATGTGTTAAAATATGAAACATCTCAGCGTGATATGGCTAATCTTGCATCAGTGGAAACTTTTGAAGTAAATGCGACTGGGATAGCACTCCTCTTTTAATATACCCTAAAAATTAAAGTTGCAAACATTAAACAATTATCTGAATATTTATGAGCTCGGTAATCAATGTAGTAAGGAACAGGAGCATCTCCCATTATGCTTAATTTGATCTTTGTATCTCATTTAATGGTCGGGGTCATCTACAGACATATCATGTAATCAAGGTGGTGTAGGGATCACTACCTACGACTTGAATTTTTTTTTGTTAACTCAACTACACCACTAGACGATAGCTGCAAGACAAAGGAAACACACACCCCAAAATTGACTCCAGACTCATCTCATCCATCTTTCTTTTCAATAAATACATATCTCTTGAACTTGACTCTGGACTCATCACATCCGTCTTTCTTCTCAATAAATACATATCTCTTGCTTGATTGAAGAAGAAGAAGAATCCAAATTAGAGGTTTCAGAAAAACAATGCTTTATATTTCTATTTATTGTAATTTGATAATATTTTGTTGATAGTCCAATGGCTAGTCCTCTAAGTACGGGGATCCTAACCTTTTACTTCTAATGGGTGCAGCGTCAAGAAACCTGTTTTCCTCACAGTGGAAGGGGACTTGAAAAGGATGGAAACTAATGGCACCGTAAGTGAAAGAGGAGACGATGCTTCCATTCAAATGGGAAAATCCAGACATTACATTTTTGACTTCTATTCGAGAAAAGTTAGAGACCGTGCCCCCCTTATCCTCGACGTGCTCTATTCATAAAGTTCCTAAGATGCTCCGCAGTGTAAATGATAAAGCTTACAATCCTAAAGTGATCTCGATTGGCCCATTCCACCGTGGTGAAGAAAGCTTACAAGTAATGGAAGAGCATAAGTGGAGGTACTTGCGTATTTTTCTTGATTGGTACC
This sequence comes from Tetracentron sinense, assembly GCA_015143295.1. NCBI lineage: Eukaryota > Viridiplantae > Streptophyta > Magnoliopsida > Trochodendrales > Trochodendraceae > Tetracentron > Tetracentron sinense. The sequence continues at coordinate 8,514,876 of CM026569.1, forward strand.
CTCAAATAAAGTTAGAGCATTATGTTGAAGTTTTGAGGGGGTTGGAAGAAAGTGCTCGCCAATGTTATGTAGAACCTATCAAACTTGGGAGCTACGAATTTGTAGAAATGATGTTACTCGATGGTTTCTTCATCCTTGTGCTCTTTCTTAAGATGTGGACCCATGAATGGGACTCTAGGGACCCCATTTTTCGTACGAGGTGGATGTTGGGTCCTATAATGCTTGACATGTTATTACTTGAGAATCAGATTCCCTTCTTTGTTCTTAAGCGTTTATTCCAACTATCTGAAGTCCCTAACCAAGATGATGAACGTCGTCCATCTCTCCTTGAGCTTACCTATGTTTTTTTCCGTAAATTTCTGAAAAGGGATGAAATTCTAGATCAAACAATCTCTAGATCCGAAGTAAAGCATCTCCTCGATTTTGTACAAAGTTTCCTCCTACCTTCATCGATAATGGTGTTGCCCCATGGTGATACAAGGTACGACTTTACACCGACTGCCACAGAACTCCATGAAGCTGGAGTGGAATTTAAGGTGGTCAAAAGTAATTGCTTATTGGATATAAGTTTTAGGAATAGAGTACTGGAAATCCCATTTCTAAAAATTGAAGACGGGACAGAATTATTATTCCGAAATCTTATTGCCTGGGAGCAGTGTCAAACACTTCTTAATTGTGAAATTACTAGTTATGCATATCTCATGGATGGACTCATCAAAACTCCCAAGGATGTGGATTAACTCATTCAGTGCGGGATTATTGAGAACAGGCTAGGTGACAATAAAGATGTGTCACGTTTGTTTAACAACATTGGCAAAGAGTTCACCATAGAAAGTGATAAATTTTATTTCTCTAGTATCTGTGAAAACCTAAATGCACACTACAGTCAGCCTTGGAACAAGCAGAAGGCATCCTTGAGACGGGATTATTTCAACACTCCATGGGCAGTCATAAAAACTTTATAGGTGCAATTGTAGTGCAGCTCACTCTCACATCGATACAAACTGTATGTGCTCTGATTTCTGTTAAAAATACAAACACAAATGGATGACTCTAGAGTCATGATTTCTCTAACTATGGTAGGAGCATTTAATAATCATATTGTGAGTTGGAAGACATGCAAAAGGATTTCTAGAAGATTGTTACTCTTGGAAACGTGCAGATTTTTGGAAGATCAAAGGGCATTGCCATTGTTTCTAGAGACCTAACTAGAATAGGGATAGTTTTACCATTTCGCTTGTCTTGTAATTCTATAAATAGGGTGTGTGTTGTACGGTTGGAGAACGGAGTGGAGTTGTGAGTTCTCGAGTGTTTTAAGTCTTCTATTCTCAATTAAGAGTGTTCTTTTCTTTTCTGAAGGCAACAACCTTCTAGTTTAGCCTCTTGAGTATCTTCTACAAAATTCTTCTTATATTTAGTAACACCGTTTTCCTACATCTCTACTAACTTGGGCAAGGCTTAGCAAAGCCAACAAAGTAGTATCAGAGCCAAGGTTATTCTAGAGTCATTCCCCGTATCTCTTTTAACCCTCTTTATTTCTGATTAAGCTTACCTAAATTAAAGTTACGCTTTTGGTTTTTTTTTCCCCTAAAAACCAAGGTTGGATTAATGCTTAACCCTAAGGGTGAGTAAATCTCAACCACAGTTGCTGAGTGTTATAAAGCAGGGCATGGACCAATGCAGACCGGCCATTTTGTTACATATTTGCAACCGCGGGTAAGCTAAGCGTTTTAACCGTGTTACAATGTAGAGAATCATTTAATGCAGAGTTACTAACTGCAATCTCTAGAGGAAGACAAGGATTATCATAATCCCAAATTTTCATTAATCGCCGAGTGTTACTGTAGATGCAATCTGTAGGAAGACTCCTATTATCATAATCCCAAATCCCAATTGTCAAGTGTTACAATATGAAGAGTCATTTTAATGTGGACTTACTAGATACAATCTTCTTAAGGCAGACTCATGTTATCATAATCCTAAATTCCCAATTGCTGTGTTTCCATGTAAAGAGTTATTTAATTTGAAGTTAATAGATGCAATTTCCGGAGGAAGACTAGCTCGTCTTATCATAATCCTAAATTCCCAATTGCTGAGTGTTACCATATTTATAGTGATTTAATGTGGAGTTAGTAGTTGGAATCTCCCAAATGGCATTATCATAAGGGAAATGGAAAAATGGAAAACGGACCTAGAGTCAGCTTAGAAGCTGACCCCATGATCTCCTTGGTCCATGCCTCCTTTTCACCACTCATCAACTATGGTTAGGATTCACTCACCCCCTAGAGTTATCTAATCATTGTTTTTCTTAAAAATTTAATTTCAATTTATTTAAACTTAACCATGGTTAAAGATGTGTTAAACGGGACACGGGTTCACTGCAGTCAGCTGAGAAGAGGACCCTGGGGTCTTCTTATTAGGACCCTTATCACAATCCCAAATTCGCACTTGTTCAGTGTTACCATGTGAATAGTTATTTAATGTGGAGTTAGTAGTTGGAATCTCCCCATTGGTATTATCATAATCCCAAATTCACACTTGTTGAGTGTTACAATGTGAAAAGTCATTTGCAATCGTTGGAGGAAGACTCGTACTATTATAATCTTAAATTCTCAATTGCTACTAATCTATCTATATCAATACTATATGCTGGTTGGTTCCACGTGTTCATTGGCATCTATTATCTATTTTGGTTGATGTCACATGTTTGATAACATGACATTTATTCTTTAATTGATCCGATAAAAATATATCATGTTATCCTTTTAATTATTATTTTTTCTTCATAATTAAGTTATACTTAAATGTTCACCTTTACCCTTTCACATACTATTATTTAATTCTTCTAATTCTATTATTTAATTGGAAAGTTGTAATATTTAAATTATTAAAAATATGAAGTTTAATGGTCTCTTCTTTCTTTCATCCACATTCTCATTCTTTAATTACAATTTATTAAATTGAAACATCAACTATCCTCACATTTTCTAACTCTGGGTTTACTTTCTCCTTAATCCCCTATAAATAAACAAATCCACAAGACACTTTTCATTCTCAAACATGCAAGGATTTGATATGTTATGTACATTTCAGTTAGTATGGTTCACTAAGGAGGTTTTTCTTAAACATTGGTACATCTAGAGTGAAAATCTTAAGAGATTTGTTTTCATTACTGCTATTGGGAAGTTCTTAAGTCTAGGTGCATTATGGCATGGGTACATTTTCAGACACTATTTTGGGTAATTCGATGCTATTGGAAGTTGTCAAGTTCTGATTCTGGTTCAAGTATTACTTACCATTACACTAATAGGTCTCTACATAAAACTTTGGCTAGGTATTAGTGCATTTTAGGCACTATATATTTTGGGTCTTTTATTTTTCTCTTACAGTAACAATATGCAATAGCATGAATTATTCTTACTGAAATTAATGAGATTCACATTATCATTGATATTAAGAGTAATAAAATGAGATTCAAATTATTCTTGATATTCATTGATGTCAAAGTGTTAAGTGGTTTCCTCTAAAGTCTAAATTGTAAGAAAAACTAACAATACTAAACGAAAGAAAGAGATCTTTCCTAAAATATATATAAATTAAATTGATTTACTTAGTTTATAATTAATTATATTAACTCTCTAATTAGTAAATACTCTTTAAGAAAATTGAATTTCTTGATATGGTATTTCTATTTGATTTTTATTTTGCATTTTGTTATATTAAGCAAACCAATGATAATGTTAAAGTGAGTCCCATTAAAAAAAAATGTAATTAGATGTTGTTTCGGGTCGAAGAATAGGAAAAGACTAACATTTTCTCTTCTATGTAAACTTTTCTTTCTAATAATTAATTATTTAAATAAAATTACTTAAAGAACTTATTTATTTACAAGTGATATCATCATCTCTTAAACTCTTAAATATTTTTGACACGTTGAATTTTTAGATAAAATAATTTTTTTTATAATGATGCAAACTTATTTTCTTGAAGTTATATAATGATGAGATAAAATTTATATATAACAATAAATTATAGATTTTTAAATGATTATATTGGCTATTTCTTGATAGGATACATATAAAAGTCTCACAAGATGACTAAACTATCATTATTTTTCTTCTATTTATTTTATTCTTTTTTTACCGTCTATTTTTAATTTTCTCATCATATTTTTCATTTATTCATTTTCTTTCAACACCCATGCATTTGTACGGGGTTTTTGCTAGTATATTATTATTGTTGTTGCAGTTGTTTTTCTTTTTTTTCTTTTTAGGTAAGCTGCCTATAGTTGAGTCATTTTATTAATGCAAGGCCTTACTGGTAATGGATTACATAATTATGAGTTTAAATATGAACATGAGTTCTGGTTTGCCTTCCAAAATATGCCGGATGACAGGGATAGGGATAAGTTTCTTGAGGATTTTTATTTGGAAAATCAGCAAAAGCCATGTAGAATTGGGATGTTCTTAAATTTTCTTTATAGAAATAATTAAGTAAGATAATATATATTTTCATTTCTATGTAATGAAAAAGATTAAGAAACTGAACCTTTCTTAATTTTCAAGAATTTAAGTATGAAATAGTTTATGAAGAGCAAAAAATATGCTTAGTTGTAGGGTTCTTTTTTAGAAGACAATTAAATGAGGTGTCTTTCTATCTTTAAATTTTTATTTATTTCCCATTATACTTAATTTGTTATTTGCATCCCATTTAGAGTGAAAAAGTAAATGGTCGGGGCCACCCACAGACTTAACATGTGATCATGTTAGGGACCAATATTTATGACTTGAAACCGACTCTAGACTCATCACATCCGTCTGCATGCTTAAGTGCAGCAAAAAGAAGAAGAAAGAAGAATAATCCTAATTAGAGGTATGAGACAAAAAATACTTTACTTATTTATTTTCATCTTCTTTCTAGCAAGTCGTTTACACAATCCACTATATTTGTATTCAATTATTTTTTTATCTTTCGTTTTAATCTTGTTCTAACACTAGCTCAGGGGCGGAGCTAGGAATTTATTGTAGGGGGGAAAATTTGGCTTTAGGGCTAGGGTTTCAAGGGCTGAGCCCTAGATTGTTTTTACGACTAAGTTTGTGGATTATTTCGTCCATTCAGGTAGTGTTTCTATCTCTCTCTCTCTCTCTCTATATATATATATATATATATATATTTTTTTTTTTTTTTTGGTGTCTGTTTCTTCTTGTTTACACTTGTCCCCTTGTCCAATGACTATGCCCTATTAAATAAATAAACAAAATAGTTAAAAGATATTTTTTTGAAAATTCAATAGATAGCCAACTAATCCTCTACTGTTATGTTGGTTATAACACAAAAGTCTTTTAACACTAGTTAACAACAAAAAATTAAATTATAAAAATCCACAAAACTGAGGTTTCAATCCCTAAATCAACCAGTACTGTTCCTGATCATTCCCCAACAAATTTTCTCCGCCCATTGCAGTAATGGTGATGTTGTTGGATACTTGATTCAATTCCCGATCAACAATGAACAACCTGAACCCACCTCCCATTTCAAATATTCAACCTTGGCGAAAGCCCAGATATCTCAAATTCATAGGTCGAATTCTTTCCCTAACCCACCCCTGAATCCAAGGATGCTCCCACATAACCTAGGCATAACTAAGTGAGAAGGATAATTTTCTTCAAGACTCTCTGAGCAGAACACTGAGCTACATACTGGAAATACAGTTGAAGCCCAGAGATAAATTACTAGGCTGAAACTCTGCAAGTTCTGAATTGGGTATCACTTCAAGTTCTGATTTAACAGTTTTAGCAGCTCTAAGGGACCATCTCTACTGTTACAGCTAACTATATTCCAAACAAACAAACCAGTTGAAGTAGCAATCAAGGTTAGGACCAGCCCGAGTTAGTTTGGGTTCCAACCAGGGTTGAGTCTAATCAGTGAGCATACACAACCTAAACTGACCCGTTTATTAATTGAATTGAGACATAACAGCCCTTTACCCGGAATAAGTAACATACCCATCGAAACGATTATGAAGAACTTTTGCATATCAAGAAAGCAGTTTACCAATCGAGGACCAAATGGACATAGTTTCAATCTCTTTACTCCATGACTTTCCCAACAGAAAAATGAGGTACGAAATAATATGCCAGCCATTTGGCATGGCTGGTAAAGAAAATAATATTGAGAAAGGAGATCCTCTATTACAGAGCTTCATCCCAGGAACATGTATAAGGTATTTAAAGATGTCCCAAAAAAATAATAGTGAGTCGGGCTTACAAATTCGACATAGAGCTAGCTTGTATCGATTGCACTCCAGGGCTATTCAATATACCTTGATTGACCCACGAAGAGATAAGGTGATGGGCAATGGCAACGGGCCCAGGGATGAACATGGGAGTGGGTTCCCTGCTTTCCACATTGAAATCTGCGGATAAGTTCTGTCCCTTCTCGACGCCCTTGCACATCTGGTCTACTTTGGTCGCTGCCGTTCTTTGCGCCTTCCCATACTCAGCAAAGCTCAATGCTTTCCTGACATCTTCTCTACTGTGCCATTGAGCATCTAGTGAAACACAAATAGTTAACATTTATTAGCTGAAAAAAATTAGTAAATTAAAACGTTAGAACTTTAAAAACAACAAGCAACGGATGCCTACTGAAATGTTTGTTCATATAGAAGGTCTATGCATGTCCAAAAAAAATGGTATAACCTACACTATGTTGCACAAACTCTTCGAGACAATAAGCAAGTCATCTGTAAATACGTGTGGACAGATTCGGCTGTCATCTCTTATAACGAGAAGTACAATCAGATTTGGACCCCGACACGAATTCACCTAATATCCATATACTATAAGTGTTTATTAGATAGAAAGGGGCGCATACATTACATATAATTAGCATAAATTTCAGCAAATTTTTTTCAACTTTCATTATTAGAAAAGAGAAACCGGTAGGGAAAGAGGGGGGAGAACCATCATCCCTTTTTCTTTAAGATAAAAAGAAAACCAAAGAGAGAATAGGAGAAACCACCGATCCCTCCAACATAAAAGGAAATCAGAGAGAGAGAGAGAGAGAGGAACCATTGGTCCCTGAACATAAAAATAGAAAGGAGGGAGAGAGAATGAGGAACTATCAGTCACCCAACATTAAAAAACAAAAAAAAAAGGGGAGGGGGGCCGGGGGGACTACTGGTTCCTAAAAAAAACTAGGACAGAGGCAGACAAAGAGAGGAAGAGGGGTGGTAGAGCCAGAGGTACCACCCAAGATCAATAAAAAGGTGAAAGAAAAAGAGAGACAACCTGTCCTTCCAGAAAACAAAGAAAAAAAAAACTAGACGGAAGAAAGAAAGATAGAGACATACCTAGGTCAATTGCAAATTCACTTTATTTTCCTGCTTCTTCTCTTCTCTTCTTCCTCTTCTTCTTCTTGGCAATTCCTTAGACAAAAATGTATCATCCCAAAGTAACCCATTTTCTATTTTTTTTTTATTTTCCCTAAAATGTACAAAAGAAAAATTGATAGTTTTATTCTCTTGTATCTATTATTTATACCAATGGACAATAGTAAAATTTTCACCCAAAAATAGACAGAAAAAAGTATATTTGTGTCTCAGGTACAACTTACAAGACCAAAGCTTGCAATCAAACCACCATCTTGCTGCTACATTATTAATTTATATATATTTTTTTTTTTTCATAAAGTTATCATGTAGATCTTATTAGGTAGGTGGACCTTAAACTGCCAAAAAAAATGATAAATATGACTTCAAGTGATAAGAACAAAACTTTATTTTGGCTAGTAATAAGTACCAAGGCCTAGAATCTGATCAGAGTGTCAGGGGAATGTTTAGGCGGAGCAATCACCTAGGCTTGATTAGAGTTTTTTTTGCAATAATTTTCTTTCATATTTAATTTATTTTCACACCCCGCCTCTTATGCCAGTGGTGGGGTGCGGCCTCTGTTGAGGGAGGTTTAGGGATCCAATCCCCAGGGTGACGAGTCCGCAAGAGCTCCAATCTCCCAAGCTAACCACTAATTGCAGTTAAATGATACCCTCAGCAAAAAACAAAGAAAACATATATATACATATTTAATTTCTTTTCTTTTCAATCTTTCAAAATAGTATTCATATAGTGTTATGTGCAATAATATTTTTTAAACAAAATCTTAAATATCTACATATGTCCTCCAATCCTAATTTTTGGGGTTTGACAAATTTAAATCCAACACTCATGTCTATCTTTGTCGAACACAAACCATACTTATACTCCATGTTGCACAGATTCTTTAAGACAACAGGCATGTCTCATGTCAAAACCTGTGGACACGAACACAAACACGGCTGTTGTGGCTCATAAAAAAAATTTATTCATTTTGGACACAGATATGTCCGATAGGCTGATACCTACAAAGTTTTAGTGTTTGTTATATAATAAAAGCATTCAACTGCATATATTTAGCATAAATTTCAATAAATTCTTTCTAACTATCATCAGAGAGAAAAAAAAAAAAAAACCAATGAGAAAAAAGGGAAAAAATCACAGGTCATTTATTTTCAGTAAAAAAAACATAAAAGGAATAGTATGAATTAGCAATCTCTGTAACAGAAAAGAAATGAAAAAGTGAGAGGTGTCAACAGGCTGAATTCAGGCCACAAAAACCTCTTCTAAATTAATCTTCTTTGAGATTAGCATTAACATTTCGTTTTAATATGGAATCATTATTTATTTTCTTTAATTCATATCTAAGTTTATAATGTTTAATCAATTGTGGTTTATAATACATTACTTAGTATTGTTTGCAATAATTTTGCTTCCATTAAATTGTATTTTTCTAATCTTATATATTACATTTAAAGTATAATAAATTTCAAAATTAAAAATCAAAATATCCTCCTATGTCCCTGGATCTTCTTTTATGGGATTTACTGTGTTTGACACCCTATAAACAAGTCTAACACCAACACAGAAACCCATGTCCTTGTCTGTGCAACAAATCTTTTACTAAATTTAGATATAGGCTGGATGCATTGTGGTCATGTAAGCACTGTTACAAATATCCCGAAAAATACCCAATTTCTTTTGAGAAAAACATCTAGAGTTTAAAACTCTGTTTTTATCGAGATATTTTAAAAATCTCGCGAGAAATATAATTTTCCATTTTTATCCTGTATATATCACGAGATTTAGCCGAGATTTTAAAAATATCATGAGAAATACACAATTTTATTGGTTTTATGAATATATAAGTTGGTGATATTTATTACTTTTTTCTGTAATTTCAATATATTTTTCTAATCATTCCCAAGATTTAGGCGAGAAATACCCGAAAAAAATTTGGATTTGAAAATCTCCCGAGAAAAACTTTGGTCGATAAAAACCCGAGAACGAGATTTGTAACACTGTATCTAAGTATGCATAAATTCACACATATTTGTAGTATCTTGTCACCTAATAACATAAATCTTACCTGTGAAAAAATAGAGAAAAGATAAGGAAAAAAAGAGCATAAAATCCAATTCAAAGCAACTTCCAAGAGTCATATCTACAGCAAAGGTATTATTACAAGATTCTATACAGGGTCCCTACCATTTAATGTATTTGTAAATATCATTATAATATTGAATAAGTAAATCACCCTCTTATCACCGACAATACTAAATAATCCCCTGTATCATTAAGTTCCTTCATTTAAAGGGCTTTAGTGAGAAAAATGATGTTCACCATTATCAAGATTAACACTTTATCCAAAATATTTGAGGTCCGCAACACGAATCCTGTTCTTCCATCCCTTTCTATTAAAAGTTATAACTTCAGTCAAATTGAGTGTTCTCTATCATGTCCTTTCTCACTATTTTCATTCAATCATTCTCACTAGAGCCGTTAGTAGTATCCAAATCATCTTAATTGACTCTTCTTATATTATCATCTACTGAAGTTCCAGATTCTCTTGGAATGCCGTTCGTGATCATATCTTTCATTATCTTTCCATCCATCCATTTTAAAGTAATCATCTCGGCCATGTCATAGGATTAGGAAACGATTGTTGGATTTTTTTTCCCGAAGAGATAAAATGACATTTGACATTTAAAAAAGATAGGTTTTCTCAAATGGATAGAAAGCTAATTAAAAAGTTGTAAGAAGTATGTGCTGATAGTGGTTGGAAGTAGCCAGAGAATGGAAACATCAAGCTCGCATTTTAACATTCCTAGCAATCCCAGTCTGACAGGGATAGAAGTGGCTTTAAGAGATGACTGAGGGGAGGATTGAAAGCGTAATGCTGGCCCTGTTGGTGATGTAAATTCAATAAAGCAGATGTCAAGAGGTCCTTGAGAAGGTTTTAATATTTCATTCATTTGGAGGTCTCTTGAGATAGAATGCAATTCTCTTCGAGCTATTTCATGGCCGACAAGAAGCTAGGTAAGGATTTAGTTTAATGCTACAGATTGATTGGCATATTCTTTCTATCGTAATGGCTTAGATGACTAGCTGGGAAACATAGTCTTACATAGACAGTCCTCTTCATAAGAAATTCTATCTACCTTCCCTTTTTTTCTTCTCTTTGTTTTAAACTTTATTATAGTTAGAATGTAGTCATCAATAAAAGTGGTTGCACTTTCTTTCTGGCTCAACAGCTTATATTAAATGACTACTGAGAAAGTAGTCATCAAGAAAATAAGTGACGAAAAGAAAATAAATACAGAGAAGGTAATATTGCATCAGAAGGGCCATGCTAAAAAAAAAATCAGTTTCACTTATGTTTTAGGTAAGTTTCAATTAATCCAAAATGGTCAAGATACCTTCCAACTCTTCTTTGTCCACATTTATTTCCAGCGATTTTGCATATGCAAAGAACCCCACCATCAATTGGCATGGCATGCTATTTGGTCCAACTGAAAACATAATGAATTGAAAGAGCAAAATCAATCAGAACCAAGAACTGTAGAATCACCATTACGATTTGCTTAACCAGAGTACATGTCATATAAGATATTGTCAACACAAATCCTACATAACAGATAAGTGATAACAATATCAGATGAGAAGGAGATGCCGAAACTTCAGAACATATTAACTGCACTACTGTCTTTCACCTTGTTAATAGTAACAGAGGACCAATTTGGTAGCTTTCAAGTCATTGCCTTGTTAAGGTTGCTTGTGGAAAGTTCAAACATTTTGGATCCCTCATCTAACATATTCTCAAACACAAACTTCATCATCCAAACTTGATGGTCATCATGATTCAAATAGCATTGGACCTTAAGTGCTCTTAAGCTACCTATGTTCCAACTAAATCAATAATTTGGACGGTTAGAATAGTATAATCATCTGGGAAGCACTCAAGCAAAGTCTCATAAGATCCACATACGTTCTTCTTGCTCAGTGAAATATATAAATAGAAAAAAAATCAGTGACCCAGTCAGAAAATGTGAAACAGAACAGTCCATCTTCTGAGAAACAATGTGTCAGGCACACAGATACAGCTATGAGCAAGAAAGCAGTTCTGTTTTTTTAATTTTTCTTTTCCCTTTTATGCACTTAATTTATGCACCGTTGTTAAAAGGCACTCATTTAGGTCCCTAGAAGATTGTGCATTTCATTGGGACTAGGTGTTAGGGTCTCTGAGCATCCCTAGGGTAGAAATTGTCCTGGTATTTAAGGCAACTGCACAGGCTACAAGGCGCACACCTAAGTGAGGAAACTAACTAATGAGAAAATGTTGTAAAAACTTCTCCTTGCCTGTTCATATTGCAGAGAGACCTGGAATTCAAGGCAACCGCACAAGCTACAAGATGCACGCCTAAGCGAGGAAACTAACTAATGAGAAAATGTTGTAAAGAATTCCTCTTGCCTGTTCATACTGCAGAATGAACTATATTCAATCAAGCAAACAATTACACATGCGGATTCATTTGATTTCTTTTTTAATGGAAGGAAAATTAACAGTTGGTTGGTTTAAGGACTACTCTTGTCATCCACAAGCATTGTTATTATCTACGGGCCCGTTTGGTAAGGATTATTGCAATTATAAGCGATTATGCTAATAAGCGATATTGTTGGTTGGTTTAAGGACTACTCTTGTCATCCACAAGCATTGTTATTATCTACGGGCCCGTTTGGTAAGGATTATTGCAGTTATAAACGATTATGCTAATAAGCGATGTTGTCAATAAGCGTTGACTCTGTAATCTTGTTTGGCTGACACTCTGTTGATAAGCGATTATCTAGTCATTTTTAAAAATGGTATTTTAGTCTGTTTTAGAAAAAGAAAAAAATATTTTAAAAAATCTATCTTTGAAGCTTAATAGATCTTGTAGGCCTTACTGAGTGCAAATTTGGGTGCTTACAATAATTTTCACAGAATATTAAAGGCCATAATTGGTTATGCTCCACAATAATCACCACCCGTTGAGATTATGGAATACCGGTTATTTCCATAATCGATTATTACATAAGCGCTTATGACGAGTCGAACCAAACGCCATTATGGGACATAATCCGGACATAAGAAATTATGTACCAAATAAGCGCTTATAATAAATAATAATCCAAACCAAACGAGGTTTTCATTTCGATGAACTTTTTTACTGTATTTTGTGAGCTGTAACTTAGGCAGTTGTGTTGGTGCTTAGTAGACTTTTATGAAATACAATAGGATTTCAAATTTATTTTAATTGACTTTTGATCTTTAAAATTGAACTTATGAACTTTCCTTGAGAAAATTGCAACATTACAGGTAAAGCTTCTCATTTTTCTTAAGTAATTAATAAACCTTATCCTGACTGGCATGGCTACCAGGTGACTGCCTAGGCAGCCAGCAGGGTCCAAAGTCTGGGCTTGCCTAAGCACTTTGATAACCTTGTTTTTTATATTCTCTCTTAGTACTTTTAATCTAGTTGCCGGGAAGCTATGTACAAGGTAGGAAGCTCGCTTCCTCAGACAAACTCGCTTCTTAGGAAGCTCGTTTCCTCGAACAGACTCTTTTCCTAAGAAGTTGTATGTGTAAAGTGATGTGGTACACCACAATCTATAGCCTAGGGTATAGACTCTAAGCAAGTATCGTCGGTTTGAAACCTAAGGCACCTACTTTTTTATAAAAACCTCATGTAAGATAAAATCAAATGTATAACTATCCATATATAACATAATGGGAATAAGGAACTTATATCTCATTTCTTGCTTCCCATTTCCTAAGGTTTTTTTGAGTCTCGCTTCCTGTTTCTCGCTTTGCTTCTCGTTTTCGCTTCTCGCTCTGGTAACTATGCTTTTAAATCATTTTTCTAAACTTCTGCTATTATGCACCAGTATTTATCTATATGATACTATATATTCTGATTTCTAACATGTTTGTGTGTAACACAGTTTCTGCACCCAAGATACAACGATCAGCAATATAGACAATGCTGTAGCCTGTCAGCATTTTACTCTAAATAAAAACCTTATGTCAGAAGAAAGGAGGAAGCCTGGAATCCTGTAACATGAATTCATCAACTTAAGTATTTCTTATACTTATGTATGGAATCCTCCTTTACCATCTGTAGTTACACTTCTCCACAAGCTTTCACCCACATACGGACGGCCAGACGGAGCGTATCAAAGCACTCTTGGAGGAGTACTTGAGGCACTTTGTAAGTGCTAATCAGAAGGATTGGGTGAGACATATATGTAGTATAAAGGACAAAAAACATGTTTGTACACTGAGATATGAAGCACAAGAGACTACCAGGCCATGGCTGAGAACTATGATAGATAATATCCTCCACTTCAATACCAGTCTCTTCCCATGTTTCTCTCCTCACTGCCTCTTCCAAACTTTCTCCGGGCTAAGGACAATTAAAAGATTCAAATTAATTGAATTGTACTGTCATGGATATTATTATAATAACCTGCATTACCATTCATTATTATTTCTATTCCAAGATGCCAAGAGCATGACAACATTTCAATGAATAAATATATCTTAAATTACATTGTCTTTTCAGAAACTTTGAAATACATAATGAATATGTAAATATCAATATTTTACAAGTCAAATCATAGGTTGCCAAGGATAAAACCGTTTACCAGTTTGGGGCAATGAACTGATCATTCCTTCTAGTTTTTATAACTTCAACATAATATAATATAATAGAAAAATAGTTGTAATAACTAATAATAACAATCGGAATATCTTGTCATATTTTGTGTATAACCAACAAAAGACCAAGAGGAAAAAGAATAAATCCTGAGACATGAAGCGATCTTAAAGTCAACTACAACACCCATACCTCTATAAATCCAGAAAGGCAACTCCACATACGGGGCACGAATCTTGATTGATCGCTCAAAAGTGCACGGTCATTTTCTCTGTCGATGACTAACATAATGACAACCTGTTGAAGTCGTCATGGGGCAGAATAAGAAATGTAGCTTTGAATGCTTCAATTCCACATGAAATCTTGACATCGGTTGAACCAAAGAAAGGTGGCATCACAATACCGGATCAACACGAGGATAAATTCTCTTCTTGCAGGATTCATTTGAGCATTGCTTCCGCCTCCCTGCTTCCATTGGTACTGTTCTTTCTCCACAGTGCCCACAGAAGCGTGATATGCTATGCCATTCTATCAAAGCCTTGGCCTGATCTAATTTACAAATAGGAGAAATACAAGCACAATTCTCAGTTAACATGAGTTGCAGACTCGAATGTAAGAAGTAGTAATCATATCAACCATGGTTGTCAAGGCAACTGGCGACTTGAGGCGATAGACCTCATTGTTGCCTGAGTCGGTAGGCTAAGGCCCTAATGAACTATTTATAGCATAAATCCCTCCTAATATGAGACTTATGTATGTTGCAATTCTTTGAATAAATGACCCTATAATTCATATGAAGATGCACTCTAATAGAACCATCCTTAGAGACAGTTTTAGGAATAATAAAGGGCATTGTGAATGAAAAAAAGGAAACAAAAAAAGTTTACAATGATTTTCGGGAGGTGGGAGAGAAAGGGGCTATGAGAGATAAAAATAAAAAATACAACAATCTACAGTGACAGACGAACATGAGAGAGAGAAAGGAGAGGAAAAAGGGGAAGAGTGTAAGACTAAGTAAAAAATAGAAAAATAATCCGACCGTCAATGTGACTGCTAAAATAGGGAGAGAGAGAGAGAAGAGAAGAGGGAGAGGTCGTACCTCCTACACTCTTCTCTTCTCAATTCTACCAAAGAAATGTAATAAAAGACCATATAATAAGTAAAATATATATAATTATAGAACCCGTATTTATTTAAATTATTAAAAACCCTTTAAAGATAGGTTTATATGAGTTTTTTTTTTTTTATCGGTAAAAAAGTTTTATAAGAGCTTCGGGGGGCCCTAACAGGGATTTGGGGCATTTAAAGGTTTTTTTGTTATTGGGTCGCCTGAGCCCAACTATATACCTAGATGCCTATGTGACGCTTATTAACAACCATGCAAAAAATAAAAGGAACTATATGGTCCACCCATAAATAGAGGGAGAGAGAGAGAGAGAGAGAGAACAATTGGTCTACCCATTGAGTAAGAGAGATGACAAGTTAACATGAGGAAAATATATTTGACATTGTTCGTTTATTCTTTCTTTTATCTAAAAACGTTTTTTTGTTAGATATATAACCTCTAACATATTATATGATAAGACTCGAGAAGCATATAAAATAGCATGTTTTTTGTTGACCAACCTATCGTATCCAATAAAATAAATTATTATACCCTTAAACAATAATAAAAGTACATATATCAGACTTTTAAGAATGACCGCCTTGTTGACCAGTCGCTTGAACCCAACAGAGCACCTAGTCGCCTGACTAACCTAAGCATTTTCTTTTTTTTTGATTGATAAAAGCAATTTATTAAACGGAAAAATTCACGGAAATGAAGAATAATTCTTGAACTGCCCTATATAATTTTTAATCAATCTTGAGAGAATATAGATTCCTATGCACTGAACGAGCTAATGACCATATAGGATTCCAAATTGAATCAACTACATATTAATCCACTTTCATTATGGAACCTAAAAAAAGTTTGTATGGATGTCTTGAATAAGTTTTCCCCTTCTTTCAATAGTAAAATTTCTATACATTTCAATTAAAAAAAACAATTCAGTTAGGCTTCACACCTGAGTACAAATTCCAATGAAATTGGACTTGTGTGACCACCGGTTATGGAATCAGGGAGTTTTAACTCTTTTTTTTTTTTTTTAAAGTATTCATGTGTTTTGTTAAAAAGATAGGCATTTAGAAAAAGTGAACCAGGAACATATGGCAAAAAAACAAGTGTGAGCTAAACAAAAGGAACTACATACTAAAACACTGTATCCTAAAAACACTCTCAATTATGTGGGGAAATCTAAAACCTCCCACCCATTTACATTGCCCCCAATCAAAACCCAATTTACTTAATTGGCCAAGTCACACATGGAAATAGAAACACCAATATCTAAGTCTAAGCATTTTTTTAGAGCAATAATCACCTCCTCGGGCCAAGGAGGGGACTATTCTTCCTCGCTCTCACAAACACTTGGAACTATGGTTAAAAAATTAACCACTTCTTGTGGTTAATTTTTTCTAAAAACCAAGGGTAGATGTGTGAACCCTAGGATTGACCGAATCTTAACCACAGTTAATGGGAGAAAAAAGGGGACACGTGGCCCCAAAAAGGGGGAACAATACGGTAAGTCACCTCCTCGGCCCGAGGAGGTGACTATTTTCCTTTTTTTTTTTAACCTTTTGTTATCATTTTCAGCGTCTAAGCATTTCAAGCAGAAAGATAAAATTGTGCATATAAAGATACAAACATCTGAACAGATTTAAACATAATCCTTATGAAGACTTCTTTCCAAGATGATGAATGTATATCATCACTCTTAGCTTGCAAACAACACTGAAGAAAATCTAATCATCGATGACATTGTTTTATTTCTCAACAACTAAGATTAAATTGGGTGTAAATGGCATGATTCACCTTTTCCGTAGTAGAAAAAAAGTTAATAATGTCTGTTACTTCCACTTCCATGTTTTAATTCCTAACTTTTTTCTGAGGAATTCAATGCAACTAAACAGCTCACATTCTAGAAATTGCAAGAAACCTCGAAATTCACTTCCAAAGAAAATATACCATTAGAAGAAACCCAAGACTTACATGACCTGCAATCGCTAATTCCTCCATTGCTCGGGCATCAGCCCAATCAGTGGCAACCATCAGCGTCGTCAACTCGACGAAGCAAAACCGCCTGTCACCCATTTCAGAAACTGAACTATTGGTAGCCGAGACATCGATCGCCCAGTAGACGACATCGTCCTCTGAGTGCGATCCGAGGTAGATGAACGAATCCTCACTCAAACCAATCTCAGAATTCACCAAAAAACCCAGGGAATCAACCAAACTTATCCAACCCAGATGCCAAACCGGTGGGGAATCGTCGGTCGAACCTGAGGAACAGGCCAAAGGCTTACCTTTCCTAAAGGGCAAGACCTTGAAATTTGGGGAAGATCCTTCATGGGTATTATCCAAAAGAATAGATTTTAGGGTTTGCAGGGCTGAATTTGGGGAATATGGATCTCCTGGCTTAAGGGTCTTAGATAGCAAAGGGTTGCCTGCGAATGCGTGAGACTGCAAGTTGATAGACATGGTGGAACGGAGAGAGGAATTTCTCTGTGCTAGGGTTAGGTTTTGCTGGGAGAGTATTTTATAGAATATAGAGTGAGAATGAGGGAGTAGCAGAAGAGAAACAGAGGATCGATAGCATCTCTATTCTTCCATCGTCTATCAGGTAGAAGGTTGAAGAAGACAGACGAAGTTAGGTATGACTCAATGGCGATGTGTTTTTTTTTTTTTTTTTAATTTATTTATTTATCACAGACTCTATACACCACACACCCATACCCATACCCATACCCATACCCATGGCACAAGGCCACACACCCACACAATCCGCTCAGAAAGTAGTGTTTTTTGGTTAGAGGTAATTCGAATTACTAAAACAAGAAGCTTACAGGGATCCAGTTAAGCCTACTGGTAAGGCGAAGGTGTGATGAGAAGACACAATATTAGACCAATGGGTACTAGACAGGCTGATATTAAGGGCCTGTTGGGCTGTAGTATGGGCCAGAGCATTGGCTGATCTACTGATATGCTTGAAGATGATTGGATTACAAATGCTTCTCAAGGCAAGGATGCCATCAATAATGATGATAACGTCCCTGCGTTGCTGTTCGGAATGACCCAACAAAAGCTCCACGATTTCCTTTGCATCAGATTCGACTATGATATGGTGCCAACTATGTTGAACCGCAAAATGGAGACCCCTCCGTATAGCCTCCGCCTCAGCCAGTCTTGCAGAGCCGCCCGTGAGGGGAATAGAGATTTGCGAGATGATAAGCCCATTGTTATCACGCACCACCACACCTGTTTTGGTGTTGAATGGAGACCCCTCCGTATAGCCTCCGTTGTTCTTGTTCCTTTGGAACAAGAACATTCAAAGAACAGGTGGCTAATGGTTTCCTCTTCAAGGTTACATAACGGACAGAGGGGCTCCACCATCACCTTCCACTGCCTTAGGTTGCTAGCCACTGCTAGTGCACTGTGGCAAAACCTCCACATGAAGGTTTGGATTTTGGGGGGTATCGGGGAGAGTCCAGATCATGTGCCAAGCTTTGCGTTCCCTGTCGTTGAGGCTAGAGCTAGAAGAAGGAAGGTGGGAAACACTGAAGTGAGAAGCGAGGTGAGAGGCGGAGCTTACTTTAAACTTCCCCGATTTTGAAGGCTGCCAAACGAGCTTGTCTGGGGTATGACAAATACTAATCGGGATCTTTGTTATTTCCCTCACTGTGTGATTAGGAAAGAAAAGACCCAACCGAGTGATGTCCCAAACTGGAGGATGATCCTTAATGAAGTGGCTGACTGTTATATTTTGTAATGAGACACCCTCCAAAGGGTACGGCTTGAATAAGGGAAGGGATGGGACCCATGGATCCTCCCCAGCTCTGATAGTTTCTCCAGATCCAACTTGCCAACGCGCCCCATTTAAGAGAATCTTTCGACCCGCAATAATGCTACGCCACCCCCAAGATGGCCTATGGCCTAATGGAGCCTCCAGGAAAGAGGAGTGAGGATAATACCGGGCTTTCAAGGTTTTGGCCCATAGAGAATTTGGGTTAGTTAGGAGCCTCCATCCTTGCTTTGCTAAGAGGCCTAAGTTGAAAGCGTGCAAGTCCCGAAGACCCAGACCTCCCTCATCCTTGGGCTTGCATAAATTTTGCCAACTAGTCCAATTAATTTTTCCCTCCTGAGCTTGGTGCCACCAAAACCGAGCTGTTGCCAAGTTCACCTCTCGGACCCATCGCTTAGGAAGTAGGAAGCAACTCATAGTGTAAGCGAGAATAGCTTGGACTATGGCCCGGATCAACACCCCCCGGCCTGCCTGGGTGAGAAGAGATCCAGCCCAACCTTGTAATTTGGAAAAGATCCTGTGCTGGAGTTTCACATCGGTGGGCTATGTGTGCTTAGTTAAGGGTGTAGCCCAATGGTAGTGGGATGAACCGTAGACCCGGAGGTCCTACGATCGACTACTGATGCACTTTCATAACTTGTCGCCCAAGGTGGGGGTCCCACTGGGCGACTTGTGGGGATTAATCGGAGTCTTGAGCTGCGGACATTCCACGATTACCAAAAAAAAATACCATAAGACCACACCTCCCTCTCGTTTTTGAGAAGGTTGTGTGAATATGTGGCCTTGTGCCATGGGTATGGGTGTGTGTGAGAGTTTGTGATGTATATACTATAGAGTGTGATAAAAAAAATGGTAATGTTTTAAAACCCAGACAGAACACTGACCTTTGGTTAATTATGCAATCTGCTTGGGTTCGTCCATGATTCTGCACGAGTTTGAAGGCAGTGTTCAAACATGACTTAACATTTGTCACACCAATTTTCCCCCAAACATATGTACATAACACGTTTGGGAGATGCTACCATTGCTACTCCACCGGATTTAAATGCTCCTACTATGTCCACTACATGATTACATCTGAACTCATGGTGCTCTCTAGTCTCTTCTGCTAATCTTTGGCATTGCCGTCATGTTCGGAATTTGGCATTAGATAGTTAGCTTGAACAGTGTTCTCTGAACTTTCCGTCCACGAAATGGGCATTCTTTTCTGTGTTTGAAATTTTTTGTTTTAAGTTTTCAATGAAGTTGAACTATTCATGTTTTACCATTAGCCAATTTAGAAAGTCTGTGCTTTCATTCTCAGGTATTACTGTTTTATAATTCTGAAATCAAAGGATAGGAGAAACAAAAGGAAACCAGAGGAAATTGTTGCATTTAGGGCAATGAATTCATCCATTTCTCTTAAATGGAATACTAGTAGTAATGGCTTAGGTTAATTATGCTTAACCACAGTTAAAGGGTCTCTATAAGCTGCGCGCCATGTGTCCCTTTTAATACCCACTCACTGTAGTTAACATTCACTCACCCCTAGAGTTCATCTATCTAACCTTTGTTTTTAGAAAAAAAGTAGTGAGTTGATACTATTAACCTTAGTTTTGGAAATATATACTTACCTCAAGTTTGTACTTACCAAACTTAATTATCATTTATTTTATTGTAGTAGTTGATTTAAGAAGGGTAATTTAGATATTTTAAAATGTTTAAAACATAACATCACCAAATTTCATCCATGTAAGCAACGTCAAACTAGGGAGTGTTTGCTATAAACAACTTTGAGGGCAGGTAGTGTAATTAGAAATAAGAGGGGAGGTTTCTGAAATTTCATCAAACCATAGGGGAGGTTAGTGTAATTTACCCAGAAATATATATGTTTATGAGGAGTGCTAGCCCAGATGCATTTACTCCAAATGTTTCCACGGATGCAAGAGTAGGTATCACACATGGATATGTTTGATATTGTAACAAATTAAAAAAATAAAAATCAGGGAATGTTTGACATTGGTAGCCACCAAGTTGCATCTTTGGGAGATTTGTGATTGGGGCAAGCGAAACCCATATGTGTATATCCTCATCTTGATTTAAGCTTGATCTCCACACGACAGCCTAGAGTTAGGAAATGATGAGGACTTTGTATTCAATTCTAGTAGAGGCTACCATTTGGCATCCCCTTATTAGAGAGAGGATATCTACTCTGTTCCTCTGGGATCTCCCGGATAAGGGAGACCATGAGTTGGCCTCCTCTAAGAGTGGAGCCCAACTTTGACCTCCTAAAAAATAGGGGAAGTCAAGGGAGAGAGACCAAAGAGGAATCTCTCAAAGTATAAATATAGGGGTTTCTTAAGAGATCCCCCCCCCCCGCGTGCACGCGAAGGATGGAGGGAAATATATTTTACTTTCTTGGAACAGGAAGACAGTCATCTCAAGTGGAAGAAGAAGAAGACTCCATCAATGAAAAATACCAGATGAACCTCCTAAAATGGTCATCTCTTTTCTCTTTCTTAATACAAAGACCTCAATAAAGCACTTGTAAAGCCTACATGGGAATTAAGCATCCATTTGAATAAATAAATATATGTAGTCAAACCTTTGTTTATTCTTCATTTTAAACAGAGGTTCTTCCCCAAATCGAGAAGATAATTAACAATCCGGGTTTACCCGGATTGAAAGGATAGTCCCCCATAAAATAATAAATGCTACATAACAATGGAGGCAATTTGACCACAATAAAATTTGTGTGTTACAAATTTTTGGCACCCATGGTGAGACCTTCTCTCATCTTTAAAGAAGAATAAAAATATAGAAGGTCAAAAAAAAGGAGAAAAGTGGGTGATCTTTTCTTTTTTTCTATTTTTTGTACAGATGATCAAGATCGTTTGTGTGCGTCGGGCTTACAACCTAACAATCAACCAACGGGTGTACATGCCCCCAATGTCGATTCCGGCCACCCAACCCCTCACTTGGGCTGAGGTGGCAGTGGCCCCAATCATGAGGTCTTGGCTTGCTGGCCAAACCCTCAATGAGGGTACTGTTATTCCCTCATGGAGCAGCCTCCATACCAACAACTTAAGGATGAAGAAAATGAGGAGTCATCCCTACATGGGCCACAAATAGGGTACATTGAACAAGATGCACCACGAGTAGGGTGCATCCAACAAGATGCACCACGGATAGAATGCATCCAGCAGAGTGTATCCTAGACAGGGTGCACCCTAATTGGTATCCACCATGGAGAGTGTACCCAACCGGGTACACACATTACAACTATGTTTAATCCTAAGAATGATTGTTTTGATACAGGAAAAGACCACGGTGTTAGTGAGAAGGTGGAGTTTGAACTAAAAGCTTTAAAGAATACTTAGAAAGATGCTCTTTATTTGAACGTTATAGGGGATTATTTTTTGTGACAAGTGGTGGCTTTTGTTTCAATTTTTCTTTCATGAGTTCCATGCTTTGACTCTTGAAGAATGAACGGATATTAAATTTTGTGGGACAGCTAGATATTAATTGGTTCACTCATTTCATAGAGGATTTTAGGTTTGGGTTTAGTTGAGAAATTTTTAATTAGTTCTCTCTTAGCCTTTGGGTGTAGAAAAATGGACAAGTCATTGGTGGTAGGGTGTTGTGTACTTCCTTGGATGTTGGAGCTTTAGATACAGTAATTTCTGTCCTTCTATAGCATATTTCCTTTCCTATACAATTCTTTTAGTCACAAAAGTTTTTGAATGAATTTTATTCTCCTTCCTATTTTCAAATTTGATAAGCTATAGGAGTAGATTGCTATATGTATATGAACAAGTTATAGGATCCATCATCCTCAATGGACTTTAGAAGTGTAGGGAGGCCTCCAAATTATATCTATATGGACCTCTAAATTATATTGACTAGTGGTAAAAAGCAAGGACCAAAAAATTAGATTGGATTAAGAAATAAATTGTAGAAGCTAAATGGATATCAAATCTCTTAGACTTCGAGATTAAGGGTTTGATTCAAATTGATAAATATACTCTGTTTAATATTTGAGTTGAGGATTTATTCTTTGATCCTTTCGGTTTAAGGTACGGTATTACATCCCCCTCTCTTTTTATAACCATTTAATAAGTTCAATAAGTTGGTAGAGGTTTGACCAAACCCCCTCTCCTACTGGGTGGCTTTTGTTAAAATAAAAAAACTTTGAGATTACTTTTAAATGAAGTATGCTCAATCCTATTATTATTATTGCTACTACTATTGCTAAATTGTTGTCTATGCATTGGTTTATTAATTTAAAATTTTCAGTTTGCTTTAATCAATGCTAATCTTTACACTAAAACCTACAATTTGTTTTAAATGATTATCATCTAGAATCTAAAATAACTAAAATCAAATATCTCTTTTTTCCCAATGCGCGGATTTTTTGCTAGTACATGAAGACACAATATCCCTCGGTTAAATTTGGTTACTATTTTAAAATACATCACATGTCTTACAATCGGTATAGATCGGGCAATTTTTTTATTCAAACAAAAACCGTAAGGGGTTAATGCCTCTTAATTACAAGTAAAAGGAGACGTGTTAGCATGGCACCCAATTTGGTACAATTGGACAGTAGATACATAAGGCTTGTTACCATGCCACCTCAACTATTAGGGTTAAGGTTAAGGTTAAGGTTAGGGTCAAGATTAAGGTTAGCTTTTATTTAACCCTAATGAGACATGGCTGGAAACCCTTATGCAGTTTTTTGTAGTTCAATCCCTTTTGGAGTAGGGATGGCAACGGGCGGGTTTTGGCCGGGGCGCCATAAACATTACCTAGCCCCTAATTGCAAGACTTCTACCCCGTTTTTGTCCCAAACCCGGGTCGGGGTGGGGCGAGCCGGTTCCAATTTATCATAACCCTTCTTGAACCCGTCCCCGTCCCATTAGGCACTAATCAGGGTGGGGCGGGGCGGTGCTGGGCCGCGTGGGGTGGGGCAGGGCGGGGTGGAACTATATTTCATATATTATGTAAGATATTAATGTAACGACCCCAAAATCCTATAAGACTAAAATAGGACTTTGGAATCATCACATTTCCTTAACCTACTTAAAATCCATACATACAAGGCGTACTAACACGAGTCTCCAAAAATGAGGATAGTAAAATTTCGATTTTATAAAACTAAACCATTCTGTACAATGGTCAACTGCCCAACATAATAAAATTCAACATAAACAAAATAGTCTAGTATCATCTGCAAAGTAGTCTAATAAGCAACAACACTTAAATGCCTATTACAATTCCTTCAACTAAAACAAAAAATGAACTAGTAGGTGTAACCATCCAAGCCCCTAGCTCCCTCCTCGGAAGGTTCACCTTCTCCTCCTTCCTCGACGTATGCCTCCTCAATCCACGGCTCCGCCGTGTGCTCCTGCTCTAAACCTACCAAGACAAGCTGAGTACAAAAGTACTCGATGTATATAAAATCTAACCAACAACATAATATACCTGCACTTAGTTAGAACCACATCCAATATCATAATAACATAATCAGAGTGCGGAAGAACATGTGTTCATATATATCATATCATCACCTTGACTCATGTACTTGTGAGAACCTTAGACTTAGAAGACAATATACTTATGAAATGCTTATGCTTATGAGATCACGTGCTTGTGAGATGCTTATGCTTATGCACTTATTCAGATCATACAGTGACATGCCGCTCTTGGAGGATACGGACCATGCCTATGCAATTACTTAACTGACATGCCGCTCTTGGAGGATACGGACCATGCCCAAGCCATGCTTATTCAGAATGTCATACGTATGTCATGCTTAAGCTTATGAGTCTTGAGCAGCTTATTCAGAACATGCACTTATTCAGATCCCTCATTGGGCTTATTCAGAATGACAGACGTATGCAATGCTTATGCTTGTGGTCCACATGTGTGACTTGTGAGACGCTTATCTTAACATACAAGTGCGTTGTGCATAAGTGTCGTAATTAACATTTGAGTAGGTAATTGCTTAGATTCCGATCTCCCACCATGGAAACTCCACTATGTTGTCCCATACCATATTGTTAGAGAATTATCGGTTTGAGAGATTTTCCTCTAAGTTCTTACATTCCCGAATATCAATTACCATGCAAATAATTAAGCATAACTTGACAAGCAATAACGTACATATATATCCTATCATGTTTCTTAGCATAATTCATAGTCAATTCCCAACAATTTCATAGTGATATATTAGTATTTATCCTCTCAAGCATTTTCACAAACACCTTGGGTACGTAGATTATGAATCCATTGCCCTTTCACATTTCCAACATTTCATCAAACCATAATCCATCTATACAATCCAAATACAATCCACATCCACACATTTATCCCATCTTCCATAGTATTTCTCATCCTCTATACATTTCATCCACATTATTAATTCATATTTCCATCCATAATAGCTTACTTCATACAAAAATGGGGAAAAACACATCTAATTTCTATTTCTATCATTTCTATCATATTAACATTCACAAAACATTATAATAGAGTTGATTTGGATAGTATATCGACCTTAGGGAAGGCCCTTGGATCCAAATCGCTCCCTAGAAGCTTTGAGGAAGCTTTGGGGAAGATCTTCAAGCTCTCCTTGAAATCTCCTAGCAATCTCCTTCTTCTCCAAGCAATCTCTCCCTCAAAACCCTAGGTTTCCTCTTCTCCTTTACCAAATTAGGTTTAAAATAGTTTAGAAACCTAAAAATCTCCACATAGGGTCCCTATTTATAGCCTAAAGGGTTAAAAACCCAAAAAAAAAACACTTTTTAACAAAATCTAGGTCCGTGTGCGATCGATCGCACCTTTGGTGCGATCTATCGCACCTAGACCCGAAAACCAATAAAAAAAAACTCACTTGAATGCGATCGATCGCAGAAATTTGCGATAGATTGCACTATTTTGCGATCGATCGCACCTCCCTTTTTAGGATTCTAACAAATTTTACCTCACTTTAGTATCTTAACCATAATTTTTGAATCGCTTATTGGATTTTGACGATTCAACTTGCATTAGTCTCATCTTTCGAAGGGAAACAACTTTCATATTTTACAAAAATCCTAATTTTGAGTTTTAAATGGTCTAAATTGGCCCACAAGTGGATTGATCTGCAATTTCATCAGACAAAACATCGGAAAACCCACTTTTGAATTAGCTTAGACTAAAAATATGGAAAAATGTTAAACATAAACCTCGAAGAGGGTTCCAATACCTTTCTAATGGTTCAAGATTCACTCAATTCCGATAAACGGTGCCAAAACTAGAGCTTCCTAAAGTTTAGGGTGTGTTAAAGCCTCCCTCTCTTAACAACTTTGATTAAGCCTAGATCACACCACACTAATTAGATATAAATACACACATATTAAAACATCACAAGGACTATAATACCCCTAATACTTGCATAAAAAGCATGAAAAGATTCAGGTCTCTACAATTAAAGTAATTTCTGGACTAATTTAAGGGCAAAATAGTTATCTAAATTATAAACGGGGTGGGGCGGCATAAATCTATTCCAAACCCGAACCCAGGTCGGGTTTACTAATCACCCATCCCCGCCCCATTCCATTTATGAACCTCCCAAACTCGTCCCAATAGGGGTGGGTTACCCGTTTAATCCGACCCATTGCCATCCCTACCTTGGAGTGAGAAAAGCTTACAACAAAGGTTTTTTAAGCCCAAATCTATAAACTACCAATTGCAAGCGAGATCGGATCATAGCCAATTGCAAACAATTCAATTGCCTGTGTGACGTTTGACTATGGGAGGAGAAAAAAACGAAACGAAAGTACAAAAATTCAGAAAAATTTGTCTACCAATAATCAAAAGACACATGCGATTGAACTCTGTTGAGTTTAATCGCAATTGGCTGTGATTGGATCTCATTGCATACTATCACATAAGAACAAAATTATTAAATGTATAGGATTTTAATTAATAAAAAGTGGACAGTGGTTGACATTTTGGAAATGTGTGTATATGTGACACTTTCTCCAATGTGACAGGATGCTATTTGGTCTTTTAGACCATTGTTTCCAAATTGTTTTCCTTGTTTTCCCTTGGAGTGGATTAAAGGTTGCAAATGCCTACATGCATGGATAAAGGATAACAATTACTTATAGAAGAGGATTTATTGATAATGGTTGAGTGATTACAATGGCTTCTTATTGAGGATTTAGATATTTTAAAATGTTTAAATGACGATATCATCAAAGTCCATCCATATAAGTAACGACAAACTAATAGAAGGGGGTATCTGTTAAAGACAACCAGAGTTGAGGGGAGGTCAATGTAATTTTAGAAACAAGAGGGGAAGTTTATGAAATTTCACCAAACCTCAGGGTTAATGGGTCGGCTATGTGAGAGCGATGAGGAATTAGTCCCCTCCTCAGCCGACTAGGGGTCTATTGCTTCTTTTATAATAACCATATTGCAATTGGGGGACAACGGATTACCTTTGGCAAATGCCTGAGATTCACACTCGGCACCAATCTTCGGCATATGCATGAAATGGTGTTCAATTATGGAGGTGATAGCATGCATCTTGCATGTTCTGTTGGATAGCACGTGTATACCCCAGCTTGCCATGTGTGCTCTTTAACACTTATTACTTGTGGTTAAGATTCACTCACCCTTAGGGTTAAATAATCTAACCTTAAATTTTAGAAAAATATCTTTAAAAAATTAACCACATGAAGGAGTGAAATCGTAACCAATTTTAATTTTAAAAAAATATTTTAAAAAAAACTTAAATTAAATTATTTAACCCTAGGTTTGAGTGGATTTAAACCATGATTAATGAAAGTCAAAGAGGACATGTGACGAACTTGGGTGGTATGCGTGTACCACTCAATAAGAACATGCAATACATGCTATCACTCCCTTAGTTAAATGCCTTCCCACGCGTCATGCAAAGAGTGCAGCCAGAGTGTGAATCTTGAGCATATGTTAGAGGTAATACGTTGCCTTGGTATTAATATTGGTGAAAAACACCAATGCCTCCTTGTTTGAATGGTAGTGTGTATCCCTTGTTGATTAGGGATCACAATCATTCAATGGTTCCCTTCACTAGAACAACCATGTTTGTTTCTGTAATTTTATTTCTTGTCCTCAATGTAACAAATATAAAGACAAAGAAGCAGCCAAAGAAAAACAGAGATGATTTTCTAAAACTGAATATTTTTTATTACTCAATAAAGATCTGAATTAACACATCGATTACAAACTCTATAAATACTGAAAAATTTCCTAAAAAGTCTCAACCAACAGCAACGTGCCTTCTAAGTTTGTTATTGACTAACTCCTAAATAAAAGATAGACAAAATCAAATTCCTAAATAAATGGAAGACTTAAAACAAACTAAACTTATTTAGCAAAAACTTATTCAACAATGACATCAGTTCAGTAAGTTTCACTAATTTGTAATACTCCCCCTTAGTGCAGACTTACTGTCAACAACACTAAGAACACTTCAAAACGCTTCAAATTTAGCTTTGCCAAGTGCTTTGGTAAAGATATCAGCCACTTGTTCTTCAGTTCGTATCTTCTGCACCTCAATATCTTAAGTTAACACCTTTTCATGAACAAAATGTTAATGAGTTTCAATATGTTTTGTGCATGCATGAAATATTGGATTTCCAGCAAGTTTAATATCACTTTCATTATCACAATGATTGGGAACTACATAGTCAAAAACAGAAACCATTTCTTGAATGAGCCTCTTAAGCCACATACACTCTTGAGTGGCCATAGTAGTTGCCATGTACTCAGCTTCACAAGTTGAAAGAGCAACAGTTGTTTGCTTTTTACTGCACCAAGAGACTGCTGCTGACCCTGTATTGAAACAATACCCTGTTGTGGAGCACCTATCATTCACATCACCAGCCCAATCTGCATCTACAAAACTACTCAAGAAAAATGGTATATGCTGTTTGTACATCAACCCAAAATTTAGAGTGCCTTTTACATAGCGAAGAGTCCTCTTTGCTGCAATTAAATGTCCCTCACATGGTTTGTCCATAAATTGAAAATAACCCCTACAGAATACGCAATATCAGGCCTTGTGATAGTTAAGTAGAATAAACTACCAACAAGGTGTTGAAAAAGTGTTGCATCTTCTAGTAATTTTCCTTCTTCTTTAGTTAACTTCAAGCCAAGTTCCATAAGAGTTGTCATTGCTTTTGACTCCCCCATACGAAAACGATTCAATAAACTTGCTGCATATCCCTTTTGAGAGACAAAATAATCATCTAATTTTTCAACCTCCAAGCCAAGAAAACAGCTAGCTTCACCCAAACTTTTCATTTCAAAACGGATGGACAAGGCATCTCGAAGATGAGTTATTTCAACATTGTTGTCTCCAGTAATTATCATATCATCCACATAAAGAAGAAGCATAGTGCACATCATAGACGTTTTCTTAATAAATAGGCTTGGATCTGCATTAGAAGACTTAAAACCACAAAAGCCAAGATATTGAGCAATCTTACCAAACCAAGCATGTGGAGCTTGCTTGAGGCCATATAATGCCTTCTTGAGTCGACACACATGATTAGGGAACTCCTTAGAAATAGATCCTTGAGGTTGTTCCATAAAGATATCACGATCTAACTCCCCATAGAGAAATGCATTCTTCACGTCTAGTTACCACAATTTCCAGCCTTTGTATGCAGCCAATGAAATAATTGTTCAAATTGTCACCATTTTAGCAACCGGGCTAAAAGTCTCCTCGTAATCTAGACCATATTGCTGAGAAAAACCATGAGCAACAAGACGGGCTTTATACCTGTCAATAGTGCCATCAACCTTTTTCTTCAACTTGTAAACCCATTTACAAGTATCTAATTCAGCGTTCTTTGGCTTCGGAACAAGTTCCCACGTGCAGTTCTTGTTTAAGGCTGATATTTCTTCCTGCATTGCTTCTTCCCATTCAGAAACACCTTTAGCTTCTATGTAGGATTTTGGCTCATTTTCGCAAGAATCTCTCATAAGAAAGCAGGACAAAACAGAGTAGTGATTTAACTGAACTTCATAATCAGCTAAATAATTAGGTTGCTTTCTCTGTTTGGAAGACCTCCGAATCTTAGTCCCAATAGTCTCATCTTTTGCTGAATATTTTCTCCAAATGGAGAATATTGCTCCCCCTTTCACTAGATGCATCATCACCAAAGAAGAGCGAAAGATCAGTTGTGCCTCTATCTGCATTTGTATCAATTTGATGTGATGACACTTCGTCAAACACCACATCATGGGAAACAACAGTTTTCTTTGTTTCTGGATCCATACATCTCCATCCTTTCCTGTGAGTGTCATAACCAACAAAAATACAACGACTTGCCCTTGGATCAAGTTTAGTCCGATTATTTTTTGAGACATATAACAAACTGAGCCAAAAACTCAAAAATAACTCACATTGGGTTTGTGACGGTATAGTGCTTCATAAGGAGATGATTCTGTCCCTGGCCATGGAGGTAAACGATTGATGACATGACAAGCTGTTTCAATAGCTGCTACCCACAGCTCTCTTGAAAGGTTCTTGGCATGCAACCATGACAAGCACATAGATGTGAGATGTGCCAACTTGCGCTCAGCAACTGCATTTTGTTGTGGAGTTTCTAGACAAGTCATTTGACGCCGAATGCCATGTTTTCTGCTATAATTTAGGAATTGATCAGACATGTATTCTCCTCCATTGTCGATGCGTAGACACTTTATTGACAGCCCAAATTCTTTCTCCACCTGCTCCTTGAACTGAATAAATTTGGAGAGAGCTTCACTTTTGTGCTCCAAGAAATACACCCAAGTGAACCGAGAAAATTCTTCCACAATAAACATCACATAATGTAGACCAGTGTAGCTAGGTGTTCTAGTGGGTCCCATAAGATCTGAATGGACCAATTGAAGTGTAGCAGAAGCTCTATTCTTTGAATTTGGGAAAGGAAGACGATGAGATTTTCCGTATTGGCAGCCAGGACAAACCACGTCATAATGAATTTCCTTAAAGTGAAGAACTCCATCAAGAAGCTTCTTTGTGGAGATTTTCTGCAGAAATTGGTAGCCAACATGTCCTAACCGAGCATGCCAAAGTGTTGCACTTGCATTCTGGCCCGTCTTTTCAACATATGCATCACTCACAGACAAAACATATAATGATTCTTTTCTTTTCCCAGTAAATAAAACATCAACTAAAATGTGTTTTACATTTGAAAGAATCTGTATATCATCTGAACCAAAAAGAACATACCTCCCAGAATCAGCTAATTGAGAAACCGAGGCGAGATTCTTCTTTAAGCCTGGAACATGATAAACATCTTTGAGCGAAACTCCTCCATCATTCGAAAAATCAGCCCTAACATTGAAATTTCCTTCTTTCACAACAGGATGTAATGAATTATCAGCTGTCACAATGACTCTTTTCCCACAATGCGGATGAACATTAGAAAGTAACGAAGTATTAACCGTTGCATGATGACAGCAACCAGAATCAACGATCCATTCCTTGCCATAGTCTATGGAAACATTTGCTTCTGTATCTGTTATCCAAAATCTGTATTCAAGTAATTCTGAAATTATACTTTACCGAAATGAAGCTTGCAATAACCCGTTGATGACGGCGATGTATTATGACCTGTAGAATAATCACAGTAGCAGAATTTTATCCGTGTTAGAAGAGCGAGGCACATGTTATACATGCTGTCCTTAAGGTGAAAATTGCCTCCTATAGGTTCTTCTTGACCCGTAATGCTCTTAGGATTAGTGGCGGCACCCCCAGGATACAACGATCTATTCCAGTGATATGGGAGCAATTCCTTCCATTGGTCTCAGCGAACTCGACTGTGTAAAAACGGAATCTCTCAAACCGGAACAGCAATGTAAAACAGTATTTGTTTTTCTGTGTATTTCTATAGAGTAACAGACTCTTTAAATAGAAGAAAAACCCAGAAGAGAAACTCTCCAAAACCAAAACGGAAATTAGTATTAAAGAGTACTAAATACTAATTAAGTAATACGGATTTAATAAAATTACAACGGTAATAAAACGGTAATATTATATTAACTCTATGAAGTCCAAGAGACAAAAAGGAAAGAGAGTAAAAGGACCCACGTGCGCGACCCGACCCGGCCCGGCTCGGCTCGGCCGGCTGGTCGTGCGTGTGTCTTGATATATTGCGCACAGGACGCGACCCGCATGAAGCGTTTTCGGCCCGGCTCACCAAATTCCCATTGAAACTCATTTGGCCTCCCCTTGGGCCTCACACATGCGCGAGGGCCTAGCCCACTCCCTTGCTATTACACATAAAAGAAAGAGTTTGATATTATAAAGAACATAACAATTTTCTAACTACCCAATGTGGGACTAAAACTAAAGCAAAAACTTTTGTTTTACACCAACACACTCCACCCCATAAAGCTAAAGCTGACATACTGTTTTATTTATTTATTTATTTATTGTTTTATCCAACAGTATCTGCGTTGGTCTGGTGCAGAAGTCATGTTAGCTAGTTGATCAATAGCTTCAATGGATAAGCATTGCTCCCATTTGGGTTGTTTAGATTCACTACTTTCATGTGCAACATTTGCTCCTGCTTCTGTGAGATTGACATGACAATTTTGCTTAATATGGCCTGATTTCCCACACCGATTACACACCACCTTCACACAACAATAGCGCTTTAAGTGTCCCAGTTTTCCACACCTATAACAGCCTTTTGAATTGCCTCTGGATTGCCCCTCAGTTTTGGATTGTTTGCTGTCACCTGAAAAATGCTTGGAGGAGAAATTGCTTTTGGCTTTGTCTTTTGTGTAATGAACATCCTCCACTTGAGAGAGATTGCTTGCTGCTGCTGGCCATTTGTTTCACCAAAGCTTCCTGATTTGAGAGCAGATTCCCCAACTCAATGATAGAAGATTGATTTGCCCACCCTTGTATCGAAGAGATTAAAGGGCATAAACTCTTTCCGCAATCCGTTAATGAGATAACGACGCAAACGGGCATCACTCACAGGCTCCTTCGTATCCAATTCTGAAATTTCAGCACACAAGGTTTTAATTTTCAGAAAATATTCTGAAATTGAAAATTTTCCTTGAGTCATCCCAGCAAGTTCCTTCTTCAAATACTGCAGCCTCATCGTGTTCTTTTGAGTGAACAGCGTTTCAAGTGTCTCCCACACTTGCTTTGGCGACTTTACATCACGAACATGCTCGATGTACTCTTTACTGATCAATGTTCGCAAAGCAAATAAAGCTTTGCCACACTTGATCTTCCACTTCCTTTGTGACTCAGCATTCTGTGGTGTATCTTCTGGAATTACAGTATCATCAACATAGATAAGATCCCACAAATCCTGCCCTTGTAAATAAGCTTCCACCCATAACTTCCAGTAACTATAATTGTTGCCAACAAGCTTGTCTACAGAGGCACTGCTTCCACCATTCATCTTCACTGAGTAATAAAATCAAACACTTGGTAAGAAACCTGGCTCTCTGATACCATGTAACAAATATAAAGACAGAGAAGGAACCAAAGAAAAACAGAGATGATTTTCTAAAACTGAATATTTTTTATTACTCAATAAAGATATGAATTAACACATCGATTACAAACTCTATAAAAACTAAAAAATTTCCTAAAAAGTCTCAACCAACACCAAAGTGCCTTATGAGTTTGTTATTGACTAACTCCTAAATAAAAGAAAGACAAAATCAAATTCCTAAATAAATTGAAGACTTAAAACAAACTAAACTTATTCAACAAAGACTTATTCAACAATGACATCAGTTCAGTAAGTTTCACTAATTTACAACACTCAAGGGCATACTTATATGTCATCCACTGTTGAGAAAAGACATACAATGCAGACACATAATTAATGCCTCATTGGCCAGCATAAGGTAAGCAATTGAGATCTTATTGGACGTCTCTATTCTCTAATGAGGTCTCATTAGTTATCTAATGGGGGAGGTTGTCAGTTGTGAGTCCAACACTCCCAATCATTTAAAACATTATTTTTGAAGATTTATATACCAATAAAAAAGACTACTAAGATTAGGTGTGAGACAGTATCCGAATTCCTTGTTTTTTTTTTTGGTTAACTCAACTACACCACAAGGCGATAGTTGAAGGCAAGACAAAAGAAACAGACACCCCGAATTTGTTTACTTGGATAATTATTTGACGAAGCGAATTCAAATAATAATTATAATATATTATATATAATTAATATATTATAAGTTTACAATTCTAAATTAATTTTATGAATATATACTTTATATATTTAAGACATTAAATTATTTTTTTATACAAATGAATATAAAATATTAATTTGATATTTTAAAAATCAAATTTATATATTAATAGTTTTTTCTTTCTTTTAAATTTTTTAAAAATAATCGGATAATTCGAATATGATCCGAATTTGAATATTTTAATCGGAGTCACATATAAATATCATATTTCACTATCCGTCAGATATTTATTCAAATTCGGATAATCAGATGTGTAAACTGATACAAATTTGGATATACCTCTATCGGCTCCATTAACAGCCCTACCGACATATATATATGTGCGACCTATAACAAGAAAACTCATTGCTAGTAGCCTCATTGCATATCATGTTCCAATGTGGCGGTGTCACGTGTTGAGTCTTTTTTTATTTTATTCAACCCTTATCGGTTAAGGGATTATATAATTATGAATTTAAATATGAATAGAGCTTTGGATTGAGAGAAATATGGAGCCTCCCAAAATATACCCTCATTGCATATCATGTTCCAACGTGGCAGCGTCACGTGTTGAGTCTTTTTATAAAAAATTTATTCAAGCCTTATCGGTTAAGGGATTACATAATTATGAGTTTAAATATGAATAGAGCTTTGGATTGAGATAAATTTGGAGCCTCCCAAAATATACCTTGATAGGGGTAGAGATAAGTTTTTGGAGGATTTAATTTTAAAAATTGGCAAAAGCCACGTATAATTAGACAATATTTTTTGAATTTTCTTTTCAGAAAAATAAGAAAAAACACAAGCAAATTATTTCATTTCTATGTAATGGATGGGATTAAGAAAGGATCATTTCTTAATTTTCAAGAATTTAAGTATGAATGGCAGTTTTGGAAAGCACAAAGCAAGCTTACTTGCCGGGTTATTTTGGAAAGACAGAAATAAACGAGGGTATTTCTATCTATCAATTCTTCTTTGTTTCTAAAACTACCCTTGCAATTTGGCGTGTTTTGGGAGCTCGTCTTCATTGTTTTAACTCTTTCGAAGAACTTATTCTCAAATCAAGTAGTGTTATTTATCCCCAAGGCATGAGAATGTTAGGTAAGGCCTTAGGACTTTCAGCTGCTGAAAATCAGATACAAAATTAGATGGCAACGGATTTCCTCTGCGGATGCCCAAGTATCACACTCGGGCAACCTCTTCAGGCTGACGCGTAATGGTGTTTTCGCCAAAGAGGTGATAGCATGCATCTTGCTCATTCTATTAGGTAGTACCCTCACATATCCCCAGTTCTCCACGTATCCTCTTTTGACACTTTAATTAATTATGGTTAAGATACACCCATCCTAATGTTAAATAATCTAACCTTAGTTTTTATAAAAAATAATTTTTTTTTTAATTAACTTTAATTTATTATGATTCACTAATTCATGTGGT
This sequence comes from Tetracentron sinense, assembly GCA_015143295.1. Classification (NCBI taxonomy): domain Eukaryota; kingdom Viridiplantae; phylum Streptophyta; class Magnoliopsida; order Trochodendrales; family Trochodendraceae; genus Tetracentron; species Tetracentron sinense. Next base: position 8,550,512 of record CM026569.1, read on the forward strand.
TAGTTTTTTTTTTTAATTTTTTTTCTAAAAACTATGGTTAGATTATTTAACTAAGGGTGGGTAGGGGCGGAGCCAAGGGGAGCCTGGGGCACGTGCCCCCCCTAAACATTTGAAAACCAAATTTTTTTTTATCTAATTAGAAGTCCTGGAAAGCCAAGTATTTCTCTTTTAGTTCTAAGGCGGAGAGGGAAGGAAGGACTTATCTAAATAGAAGTCCTGGAAAGCCAAGTATTTCTCTTTTGGTTCTAAGGCGGAGAGGGAAGGAAGGACGAAGGTGTCTTGCTAAAATCAGTCCCTAATCTCCTTTGCTTGAGAATAGAAACAACTAGTAAGTATTTCTCTCTCGATTCTAAGGTGGAGAGGGAATGAATGATGAAGGTGTGTTTGTTTGTGCTAAAAAAAACTAAAAATTAGCCCTTAAATCTCATCTGTTTGAGGATATTTTTTTGTTCTTCTTTTAAAATTTCAGTTGTCTTTTAAGTAACATAACATCTACTAAGAGATGCGCAATAAAAGGTCAGGCAATATTTTGTACTAGAATTTGGGACTCATAGCTACTGGTTTCACGTGTACATTACTATTGGTTTGCCCGAATTAAAATTAGTCAAATATCTCCTAATTAAGCAATGTAGACCAATTCATAGTCCTTTGATGAGATGATTTTCTGTTAGGAAAAGAAAATGATCTGAAATGACAAAGTTTTTTTTAGGTATATCTGGGAGTCTTAATATATGGATCTGTGAAGTATAATATTTTCTTGATAGTTCAATGGCTAGTCCTCTAAATATGAGGATCTTAACTTTTTTACTTCTAATGGATGCAGAGTAAGAAACCTTGGTTGTTCACAATGGAAGGGGACTTGCAAAGGATGGAAGCTAGTGGCACCGGAAGTGAAAGAGAAGAAAATGCTTCTATTCCAACAGAAGATCCGGACATTACCTTGGCGACTTCTATTCGAAAAAAGTTACAAACCGTGTCTACCCTATCCTCGAGGTACTTTATTCACAAAGTACCTAAGAAGCTCCACAATTTAAATGATGTAGCTTACACTCCTCAAGTGATCTCAATCGGCCCATTCCACCATGGCCAAAAAAGCTTACAAATAATGCAAGAGCATAAATGGAGATACATGGATGCTTTAATTGATTTGTACCCTCAGATAGACTTGGAGGGTTGTGTGAAAGCTTTGAGGGGGTTGGAAGAAAGAGCTCGCCAATGTTATGCAGAACCCATCAAACTTGGTAGTGACGAATTTGTAGAAATGATGTTACTTGATGGTTTCTTCATCCTTCTGCTCTTTCTCCAGGAATATTATATCGACTTATTGGAAGACACTATCGACCCCGTTTATGATACAACATGGATGTTCAGTGCTATAATGCGTGACATGATATTACTTGAGAATCAAATTCCCTTCTTTGTTCTGGAGCAGTTATTACTTCTATCTGTAGTCCCTAACCAAGATGATCCATGTCCATCTCTCCTTGAGCTTACCCTTGTTTTCTTCAAATATTTACTGAAAATCGATGAAATTCCAGAGACAATCTCTACATCCCCAGTACAGCATCTACTTGATTTTATACGAAGTTGCCTCCTGCCATCATCAATAACAGTGCTACCAGATGGTGATAGAAGCTGTGACGTTACACGCAGTGCCACAGAGCTCCATGAGGCTGGAGTCAAATTTAGAATGGGCGAAAGTAATTGCTTATTGGATATAAGTTTCAGAAATGGAGTGTTGGAAATCCCATCTTTAAAAATTGAAGACTGGACAGAATCAATCTTCCGAAATCTTATTGCCTTGGAGCAGTGTCAAAAACTTCCTAATTCTGGAATTACTAGTTATGCCTCTCTCCTAGATAGCCTTATCAACACTCCCAAGGATGTGAGTTTACTAATTCATTATGGGATTATTGAGAACTGGCTAGGTGACGATGAAGAGGTGTCACATTTGTTTAACAATCTTGTCAAGGAGGTTACCTTAGAGACTGAAAAATTCTATTTCTCTAGTCTCTGTGAAGAGCTGAATGCACACTGCAAGATGCGTCGGCACAAGTGGATGGCATCCTTAAGGCACGATTATTTCAATACTCCATGGGCAATCATATCCTTTAATGCAGCAGTTGCGCTCCTCATTCTCACATTCATACAAACTGTATGTTCTATCATTTCGACAGTCTCGAAACATTAATGTAACTTTGACAGAAAATGTCTTCCTGTAATGAATTTGCTTAAGATATTAATGAATTCCATTATATTATATTCCTTTGAATAGTCTTTCAATGGAGGTAAGATTGCACCATTTTCCTTTTGGCCAATACGACTATACTCACTGGAAACTATATGGTTGAAGGAGGTGCTCTTTTAAGCATTACAATGGGTTGTTATTAACACTTGCGTCACGGACGAACGCAGAGATGAAATACTAATGGCCAGTTGATTGTATCAATTTCCCTCAATTGAACCGTCCACATGGTCTGGTCTAGTGGCCTACCTCCAAATCAATCTTGCTAAGTCATCTAAATTGAGAGGTACCCACCAAACACATGTTGGGAGCTTTAATTTATAATCACATATCCAACTATGGGAGAAACCAGAAGTTCGATTAAGATACCCTCCAACACTTCAAAACAATACACGCGGATGTTGAACACCTGATCCATAATGGTTAAGATACCTTCCTTGTGGACATTGAAAGGGGAAAAATCCCGTGCACGCCACGCGTCTGTAGCTGCTCTGCTGGTAGAGGAATGATAGCAAAACTCCACCTATGAATGAGCCTGAGGGGGCGGGTGTGCACCCTGAAATAAGCTCCGATGATAAAGTCAGTATAAGGCACTAGCACGAGCACAGTATAAGGCACAAGCACAAGCACAGTATAAAGCACAAGCACAGTATAAGGCACAAGGCACAAGCACAGTATAAGGCACAAGCACATTGGTATAGGGCACATGCACAGTATAGAGGTACTTATCGTGAGGGCACTGGGCGTATGCACTTGAGGACGAGCTCTGGTGAGGCACTGGGTATATGCACTTGAGGACGAGCTCTGGTGAGGCACTGGGAATATGGCTCAGAAAACGTAGCTCTGACAAGGCACCTCGGACAAGGCAGTGATAACGTAGCTCAGATAACGCAGCTCGGACAAGGCACAGACAACGTAGCTCTGATGACGTAGCTCTAGCTCGGATAAGGCATTGGCAACGCAGCTCGGATAAGGCACTGGCAACGTAGCTCTGACAACGTGCTCTGATAACGTGCTCTGATAAGGCACTGGCAAAGTAGCTCAGATAACGTGCTCTGATAAGGCACTGGCAACGTAGCTCTAGCTCGTATAACATAGCTCAGAAGGCACTGACAACGTAGCTCTAGCTCGTATAACATAGCTCAGAAGGTACTGACAACGTAGCTCTAGCTCGTATAACATAGCTCAGAAGGCACTGACAACGTAGCTCTAGCTCGTATAACATAGCTCAGATAAGGCACTGGCAACATAGCTCGGATAACATAGCTCTGACAACGTGCTCCGATAAGGCACACACAACGTAGCTCTGGCAACGTGCTCTGATAACGTGCTCTGATAAGGCACCTCGGACAAGGCACTGACAACGTAGCTCAGATAACGCAGCTCCAGCTCGGATAAGGCACTGGCAACGTATACGTTGTGCATCCGTTGTGCATCAGACAACGGACAACGCAGCTTAGACAAGGCACTGACAAGGTAGCTCAGAAGGCACTGATAACGCAGCTCAGAAGGCACTGACAACACAGCTCAGAAGGCACTGATAACGTAGCACTGATCACATAGTACTGACCACATAACTCGGATGACAACGTGGCACTGATCACATAGCTCGGATAACATAGCTCTGACCACGTATACGTTGTGCATCCGTTGTGCATCAGACAACGGGTACGTTGTGCAGCAGGCAACGTGTACGTTGTACAACTCACGACGGGTACGTTGTACATTAGACAACGGACAACGAGCTCGGCACTATGCACAACACAACGGGACAACGGATTCGGCACCATTAACAGCACAACGTATTCGGCACTATTCACAGCACAACGTATTCGGCACTATTCACAGCACAACGTACTCGGCACTATTCACAGCAGGCAACGCGACAACGGGTTTGGCACCATTCACAGTGTCAGGCACAAGTTCAAGTGTGATTGCACTCACCAGATGATCAACTGCAAGGCCGTGCAAGTGGCAGTGTGACCATTCATGGAGAGCATTAGGCGGACATGGCCTATTTGAGTGAATCCGGTGGCCATAAACGCTTGTGAGGCCATGAAGAGCATCAAGTGGCCGGAGAACACCAAAGGGAGATCAGGTGAGTGGCCACCTGCACAGCACTTCAGGGTAAGGGTGTGAATGACTCAAGCTTCTCAAATCTCCCTCTTCCTCTTCCTCTTCCTCTTCCTCTTTCTCTTCCTCTTCTTCTTCTTCTCTTTCTTTCCTCTCTTGCCTTTCGCACCATCCTCCTTGCCTTTCTCACCATCCTCCTTGCCTTTCGCACCATCCTCCTTGCCTTTCTCACCACCCATCTCTCTTCTTCTTCTGCCCTTTCTCTCCTCTCTTGCCTTTCGCACCATCCATCTCTCTTGCGCACCATCCTCTTCCTCTTGCGCACCATCCATCTATCCATCCATCCCTTCTCTCTGGTGATTCTTGCTTATTTACAGGCATTTTGAGTCATCATGATTTGTGCAGTCATGACAAGATCACCTGTCAGACAACACTCAAGTGAGCCAGCACATGGCCCAAGTGGGCTTATGTCGGCTAAATTGTCAGAATTTGTGAGCATGAGAAATCCCTATTTTACCCCTTCTTTTTACTCCTTTTTACAAATTTTATCTGTTACATTTAGCCCCTTCTCGGTGCCTTGAACTCCGTTCGAGGTGCCGAGAATACTCCATGGGTAAAATTTCCGAAAATGATACCTGGTCCGCAGACACTGATTGTGCTCCGTTCTCCGCTTTCTTCCGTTGTAGATGCTCCGTTGTCACTGATACGTTGTGCATTCGCCAGCGAAGACGAACTTGTATCAGCCCCTAGTCAAGTCACCGGATTCTCTCACTCGTGCATAGTACCTCAGAGCATGTGTCAGAGAGCACGGGAATGTACATGTATCACAACACCAAGAAAAATGAAGTCATTAGGCACTTCGAGCACGAGAATGTGCATGAACACGTGAAGATGCATGAGCACAGAGATTCACTTGATAAGCACAGATATTCACTTGATAAGCACACGGATGAGTTTGTAGTAAAAACCATCATAAATATAGACAAATGCTATCTCACGCGAATGACTCGTAATGGGGCATCATGACACCATGCTCAGATAGCATTGCATGAGAATAAGTCAATTGGTCGCTTAACGGACAATGCATCTGACTGAGTCACAGAGGTCCCGTAGTGAGCATCATGCTTAGATATGTGTTGAACCGTGTGGCAAGACACCTTGCTCGGATGACATGTCATCAAGAAGCTACAAGTGTCCCATCACCGTATTCAGACATATCAGATAAGACATCATTTGACATTGCATTCACGATGTTTTTTACTTGATATGGCACTGGTCGCTTCTCTTGATCTTTCACTTGATCATGATTGTAAGACACAGACACATTATGAGATGACAGTAAAGGAGTACGGAAGCGCATAACATAACACATCATAAATGTAATCAGACAACTGACATTTCATATGATAGGCCTCGTGATGGGACACCATGCTCAGATGACATTTCATTAGTATAAGCCACTAGATTTGCTCAGATGACAATTCATTAGATAAGCCACATGTGTCCCGTGGTGAGTACTCTACTCAGATGATAAGTCATTTGACATTGCATTTATGACACATTTCATTAGACAGTTCATCGATCATTCACTGATAGGCTGATAATTCACTTGAGAATTCACTTGAGATTGAAAATTCACTAGAGCATGCACTGGACAGTTCACTTGATAAATCACTTGAGAATGCACTCGATAATTCACTTGAGAAAGCACTCGATAATTACCTCTTGATTGTTATCATGCAGTGAAAGCCCCATTCAGACGTAGAGGATGCTCGTCATTTGTGATTGTCTAAGCCTCTTTGCCTCATTCTCAATTTTTCCCAATTGTTCTCATAAAGGGTTTGATTTCCCACAGAAGGTTCGATTCCCACAGACAACGTAGCTCATTCCCACAGACGGCGCCAATTTGAAAGGGGAAAAATCCCGTGCACGCCACGCGTCTTTAGCTACTCTGCTGGTAGAGGAATGATAGCAAAACTCCACCTATGAATGAGCCTGAGGGGGCGGGTGTGCACCCTGAAATAAGCTCCGATGATAAAGTCAGTATAAGGCACTAGCACGAGCACAGTATAAGGCACAAGCACAAGCACAGTATAAGGCACAAGCACAAGCACAGTATAAGGCACAAAGCACAAGCACAGTATAAGGCAGAAGGCACAAGCACATTGGTATAAGGCACATGCACAGTATAGAGGTACTTATCGTGAGGGCACTGGGCGTATGCACTTGAGGACGAGCTCTGGTAAGGCACTGGGTATATGCACTTGACGACGAGCTCTAGTGAGGCACTGGGAATATGGCTCAGACAACGTAGCTCTGACAAGGCACCTCGGACAAGGCAGTGATAACGTAGCTCAAATAACGCAGCTCGGACAAGGCACAGACAACGTAGCTCTGATAACGTAGCTCTAGCTCGGATAAGGCACTAGCAACGCAGCTCGGATAAGGCACTGGCAACGTAGCTCTGACAACGTGCTCTGATAACGTGCTCTGATAAGGCACTGGCAAAGTAGCTCAGATAACGTGCTCTGATAAGGCACTGGCAACGTAGCTCTAGCTCGTATAACATAGCTCAGAAGGCACTGACAACGTAGCTCTAGCTCGTATAACATAGCTCAGAAGGCACTGACAACGTAGCTCTAGCTCGTATAACATAGCTCAGATAAGGCACTGGCAACATAGCTCGGATAACATAGCTCTGACAACGTGCTCCGATAAGGCACAGACAACGTAGCTCTGGCAACGTGCTCTGATAACGTGCTCTGATAAGGCACCTCGGACAAGGCACTGACAACGTAGCTCAGATAACGCAGCTCTAGCTCGGATAAGGCACTGGCAACGTATACGTTGTGCATCCGTTGTGCATCAGACAACGGACAACGCAGCTTAGACAAGGCACTGACAACGTAGCTCAGAAGGCACTGATAACGCAGCTCAGAAGGCACTGACAACGCAGCTCAGAAGGCACTGATAACGTAGCACTGATCACATAGTACTGACCACATAACTCGGATGACAACGTGGCATTGATCACATAGCTCGGATAACATTGCTCTGACCACGTATACGTTGTGCATCCGTTGTGCATCAGACAACGGGTACGTTGTGCAGCAGGCAACGTGTACGTTGTACAACAAACAACGTGTACGTTGTACAGCTCACGACGGGTACGTTGTACATCAGACAACAGACAACGAGCTCGGCACTATGCACAACACAACGGGACAACGGATTCAGAACCATTAACAGCACAACGTATTCGGCACTATTCACAGCACAACGTATTCGGCACTATTCACAGCACAACGTACTCGGCACTATTCATAGCAGGCAACGCGACAACGGGTTTGGCACCATTCACAGTGTCAGGCACAAGTTCAAGTGTGATTGCACTCACTAGATGATCAACTGCAAGGCCGTGCAAGTGGCAGTGTGACCATTCATGGAGAGCATTAGGCGAACATGGCCTATTTGAGTGAATCCGGTGGTCATAAACGCTTGTGAGGCCATGAAGAGCATCAAGTGGCCGGAGAACACCAAAGGAAGATCAGGTGAGTGGCCACTTGCACAGCACTTCAGGGTAAGGGTGTGAATGACTCAAGCTTCTCAGATCTCCCTCTTCCTCTTCCTCTTCCTCTTCCTCTTCCTCTTCTTCTTCTTCTCTTTCTTTCCTCTCTTGCCTTTCGCACCATCCTCCTTGCCTTTCTCACCACCCATCTCTCTTCTTCTTCTGCCCTTTCTCTCCTCTCTTGCCTTTCGCACCATCCATCTCTCTTGCGCACCATCCTCTTCCTCTTGCGCACCATCCATCTATCCATCCCTCCCTTCTCTCTGGTGATTCTTGCTTATTTACAGGCATTTTGAGTCATCATGATTTGTGCAGTCATGACAAGATCACCTGTTAGACAACACTCAAGTGAGCCAGCACATGGCCCAAGTGGGCTTATGTCGGCTAAATTGTCAAAATTTGTGAGCATGAGAAATCCCTATTTTACCCCTTCTTATTACTCATTTTTACGAATTTTATCCGTTACAGACATTTATTTCCTGCGATTTTGCATATGCAAAGTGTAAGCACCCAATTTTTACACCCCCCTAACCATAGTTAAACTTTAGGAAAACCCTGAGTAGGTCAACCCTAGTCAAACCCTAAGTCAACCTGAGTCAAATCCTAGGCAAACCCCAATCAAACCATAGGTAACCCTAGGTCTAACCATAGGTCCACCCAAAGCCAACCATAGGTCTAACCCTAGTTAAACCTTAGGTCAACCCTAGGTAGCCCTAGCCTAGGCCTAGTCCAATCATAAATCCTACAAACCTAGGACATGGGCCCAAGGCCCATGCAACACCTACCCAAGGCCCTTAGGGCCTAGACCTGTAGACAAACAGCCCCTAGGCATAATATGGGTCCATGACCCAAGCCAAAGCCGTAGGAAGGGGGTCAGCCCCAAAAATTTAAATTTTTGAGAATGTCGGTAAACTCATTACTGACATTCCTTTTATGGTAAAATCCATACAGCGTCCATGAGCATTAAACACGGGGCAGACCCTGTTTTTGGAAAATCTCAATAATTACGGTAATTATTCTACCGTCATTTCTATTTTGCCCTTGTGGGGGAATGACAGTACTGGTTCTACCGCCATTCCTAGAGTTTATGTTTTACGCAAACTCTGCCCTCCCCAGTGCATCAGGCACGCCTCTGGCCACTCCCACTCCCTCCTGCGACCTCGGCCAACCTCCGTCCTAATCCCCTTTAGGTCCCAAAGCTCTTCTAGCTCCTATAAATCCAGCCCACACCCAAGCTTCCACTCCAATTCCGAAAATCCTTAGAATTCCCTGAACTCTGCTAAATCCCGTATTCCTTATTCAAATTTCGAATATAAGAGTGCCCTGAGCATCAGTTAGGGAAGGAGGTCTCCCCAAGCTTCACATCACCACCGTAAGCACCGTCTCCCTTGTCCCAGACATCCTAGGAAGGTACGGCCTCTCCCTACCCCTCCTTTCTCTTGTATAATACTCTTGTGAGCCCCTGGTCCAATTCCAGACGACTTTTCTTTAATATTTTGTTACAGTTAAACCCCAGAGTGGGGATACCCTTGCCTTCCTCGTAGGCATAGGGATCCCCCACAAAGTAATAGGCTCGGCTACATAGCCCCTTACACGCACAGGCAATCCCCAAGCTTCTGGGGGACCCTCAGCTCATGAGGGATTCCCTGAAAGTGGCATGGTGCAGCACCAGGGGGAAAAATTTCAGTTCTGAAAAAATCCAGAAATAGCGGTAAACACAATACCGCCATTTCTGGGTTTTCCCAGTTCAGTGGCTCTAAGCCTCGCATAATGGGTCCCTGGTCCATTCCAGGGCCTGTTTTAAGTCCTTAAGACCTCCCTCTATCATCCTGGTCCTTCCAGGCTTCATAGGCTAACCTAACCATGGTTAAAATGAACAAATATGGAAATTGTCTAGAATGTCGGTAGACAGATTACCGACTTTCTGGGTTCTCTGGTTATCACTGTAGATGGACACTATGGGCCCAATCCATGCTAGGCCCAGGGCCTAGACTATGCCTAGGACTTGTGACAAGTTCCCTGAACACCCTCATGGATCTAGAATTTCTTGGGCATCGTCCCCAACCTTTGCCATGGCAGTAAAGCCACTGTTCTAAAAAACAACAACAATTGCGGTAGTTATTCTACCACCAATCTCATTTTAAGAAGGAATGAGATTGGAGGTAATTATTCTACCGCCAATCCTACTATTTTCACATAACAGTGGCCTTACAATGCTCAAACTAGTAGGAGGCCAGTCTAAGCCCTGTTGCACTATCTGGGCCCACCCCTAACCGGGCCAGATCCTTAACTAGGGTTAAACTTAACTCCGATTAACTTTTAACCATGATTAAACCCATTTAACTTTGAAAAATATGAAAAATCTCAAAAATATCTAAAAAATACATAAATTCCAAAAACATGTGGTATTGGCCCTTCAACCTGTCAACACCCAATTTTTACACCCCCCTTTAACTATGGTTAATTAATTCAACCATGGTTAGCTTGGCATCACCCTAGGTAGACCCAAAACCCCAAAATCCAAACCCTTTAGGCTCAAGGCCCATTTCAATCTAAAAGACCTAACCCTAGACCAAACCCTAGGCTAACCCCAGCTAAACCCTAGGTAAACCCTAGACCTAACCCCAGGCCTAGCCCTAGCCCTAGCCTAGCCCTAGTCTAAACCCTAGGCCAAGACCCTACGGGCTCAAGGCCCATTTCAAATCCAAAAACCCCAAAAATGGGGCTAAAATGCATTTTTGGGCCCAAGCATGGGCCCACAAGGCCCAACCCAAGTGGGACCCACCTTGCTTTTCAAATTTTGAAAGTTGGGGGCCAAACCCCAATAGGGAAAAGGGGGCAAATGCATATGGGCCACGCATGTGAGCGATGGGCCCAATTTAGAAAACAAAAAAAAATCAAAAAGCCCATTACTGTTCATCTTCTCCAGGCTAAACCGAGTGGAGGCAGCGTACAGCTGCTGCCCCTGCTGTCCCTGCTCCTCTCCAGACCCCTCCTGCCTTGTTCCCCACGCCTAGGACTACCCTTACCCTATGTTTGGTTGTTAGAGAAAATAAGTAAAAACATGGAAAAGAAAAGGAAATTAGACAAAACCCAACTAAAAATTGTATTAAAAATCCAAAATTTTCTTTTCTTTTCCATGTTTTCATCAATTTTCTCGGCAACCAAACATAGCATTAAGGTTTTCTGTTTTCTCCTATAAAAAATCCCTATGCACCCACAGTTCAAGGATCATCTTTGATCCTCAAAAAAAAAATTCTGCAAAAAAAAAAAAATCTGTTGCAGCCCAAAAAACCACCTTGTCCAGCCTCCACCCTACTCCGGGCAGCGTATCGTGCTAAGGGCGACGCCACCATCACAGCCATCCCATCCAGCCAGCAGCTCCGGCCGGCCTTCACAGCTATCCGGCCACCACCGCTGCACCAGGGTTGTCTCCAGTTGGGTCCTTCATTTTATGTTTTTTTCTTTTTCTTTAGTACATGGTTGTTTTATTTATTTGTTGTAATTCATCAATATGGCCTGAATGTTGGAGATTGATTGAGAGGGTGAGATCTTTCCCTTTCTTTGTTCCCAACTGGAGCCGGTAAGCTCAACCCGCACAGGTAACTCCTCCCCTTTTCTTTGCTTATTATTATTGTTAGTATTATTTTTTTGTTTGTTTTGCTTGTGCTTGGTCTGTTGGTGAAGATGAGAAAAGGGGGGAGGGTGATTTGATTTCAGCAAAGAACCAGACATTGGTTCTTTCTCTTTGGATCAGTGTCCGGACGTCCATGAATTCCCCTCCTTATGGCTTGTTTTTGACTGTTTGCTGCAAGATCTCTTTGACAATGCTGGCACTCTACTAGCAATATGGATAGTGCTGTAAACAGTCCCCTTTCATCTTTTCCTAGTTGACCCTCTTGTTATCTAAGGCTGCCCTTGGCCTTTAGATCGCCTCGGACTCCTCTAGGTCATCCTATACCGTTGAGTGATCACTATGCCCAAACCAACTTCTACTGATTAGGACCGTGCTGTAATTTACAGCACTGCTACCTTATCTTTTGGCCACTAGGTGGTCCTTTAAGCCTTGAGATCCATGTCTTTGCTCCGGGTTGCACATTAAACCTATTTGAGTTAACCAAACCCTTGTAGTCTAAGGGGCTACCTTTCTTACCTATGCGCGTGGGCAGCAATCCCAGTTCGAACACCGCCCAACAATTGGAGCCTAACAATGAGTGCACTGTCTTTTGTTTCCTCCCATAGGCACATAGAACTTGGCTTGCTAGGCCCTAACCTAATTCAGACTAAGACTTAACCGTAATTAATCTTACCTTTTTTTTTGGTCAAGGTAACAATACCACAAGGCAAAGCTACAAGTAATAGAAGGGAAAACACACACCACTCACACACACACACACACACAGCCACATGCAACCACTATGCCCATGAAGAATCAACCAACAGGAACCTCAAAAGTTAATCTTACCTCACCCCTACCATATACAAAAAAAAAAGACTAAAACAATAAATTTTTTTTTTTAAAAAGGCAAAAAAAATTTATTGGACTTCCTCAACCTTAGTTAAACATTGTGTACTTGACCACCCTGGTCAATCAACTCTAGCCCTCGGCCTAACTCCTTAAGCCACCTTTATACACACACACCCCCTAGTCTTGGCACAGGCTCATGTGCCAGAACTACGCTCGGTCTGATCTTACTTTGTGAGTACGTAGGCAACCTTACCCGGGTTCGACCCTAACCTATTTAGCTTTCTCTTTTTCTTGGATTAACATTTATTTAAACACTTAGGCATTTTAATTAATTTTGAGTTTAAATTGGCTTAAATTTAGGGAGTAGGTAACCATTGCAAAATAAGGGCATTTGAGTGCCTAACACCTTCCCCACGACTTAATCGAACCACTTATCCTAACTTTGATAGACTATTTGCCTTATCCAAATCATCTAGGACCTATTCCTTAGAATGAATAGGTGGCGATTCTCAGTCAAACCACAAATGTAAAATTGGGTAGAAAAATCTCATGCTTACACAACCATGGTTAAAAGCCTAACCATGGTTAGCTCTCATCTTAATCACGATTAACCGATGTAACCTATGGTTAAACATCACCCTTAGCCTCCTAGGGCCTCTAACCCCCTTGGGCTACGGCCGCGCAACTCGAGTATGGTTGGATAATCGACTTGGGCACTACCACACCGCGACCAACTCATTAGCCTCCCGGGCTTACCCATCGGCCTCGATTCCGAGGGACCAACCCTTAGGGTATACTACGACCAACCAGTGGATACGGGCTAATCCTTAGTGTAAAAGTCCTAATACTTAATCCTCTGCGTATCTGGGCTCAATCCTTAGTAGATCGACCAATCTCAAGACCCCCAGTAAGTCTATCGGACTAACCCTTGGAAACTCGCCGAGCTCAATCCTTTGCCTACAGGAACGAAACACCTTAGCTCAAGGCCCAATCTTGGCCAAACACGGCACAATACCTTAGCATCCGGGTCCAATCCAAGGCTCCAGGGCCCAGTCCTTAGAACCGACCGGGCTAACCCCTTGGC